>SOPF01016865.1:0-17564 GCA_012979155.1 Hypericum perforatum
GAAAGAGTGTAGCACTTTACCAAGATTTGAGCTTTGGATGAGATAGTGTAGTAGATGATATAGGGCATCGTATCGGGACTTCGGTGGGAATTTGGTATAGAATTCTCCTGGTTCGAGCTTTAGGTGGCAGATTCGTTGAAGGTTGCGTTAGAGTTCACTGATAGTGGCTTTTCCCTTTGTGTTCACATTCTAATTCGAACTAAAATTAGAGCTAGGGCCCAATATTTTCCCGAATTCCATAGTGTTGGACCTTGATCGTGAGCTTCGTTGGTGCTTTGCGAATCCGAACATATGCAGATGGGGGGCTCAGGAATTCATGTGCAGCATGGGGCCACGACTAACATTTGACAGACCAGAGCGTCTCTTTTCTGAAACCGATAGATACCCCCTTGCCGATAGATACCCCCTTGGGTTCTTTAGGTTTCTTCTTGCTCAAGTAGTCCTCCACAACAGCCTGGGAAACAGATCCCACGGTGGTTCCGTACCTCTTCTGCAGCACATGCTTCTCATTCTTCTCTTTTCCTGCATGTTCCATGTGATATCTGCGAATTAAACACTTAAAAAGGAAATTCTTCCTAACTAAATAACCACCGATGTTAGGTGTAAAAGGAAATTTTATAAACCTCAACTTTAGCTTTCAGACCTCAAAGATCGAGCAACTCTTCAAGCTTTTTGTCGCGATTAATCAGAAAACTCATCTGTTCTTCGATTCAACTTCTTCAAACTTGGCATATGTTGATGTTATTCGGTAACCCAGTACTGGTTCAACATCAGAAAATCCAATGGAAAACATTGAAATGCCATAAGAATGTACATGTACAGCAGAACTGATTTGATTATCATATTGCTAGTTAGTGTGGTGATTTTGTTTAAAAATGTTGAAAATCCATTTACAAACAGAAAGCAAAACCTAGACCAAAAGCTTCTTCAATTTAGGGCTAAAAAAAATAGACCAACCCACAACATACAAGCAGCTGCCACTTCAACAAGCATAAAAACAACATCTGCGCAATTTCTAATGCTACTGCAAATGTAAACCAAGTACAGAATCCGATTTCTTATCCATTACAGTTGTTTGAAAGTCCATTTATTAGTTTGATGTCCCCAGATTATGGCAGTCGATATTAGAAGATCATAGGTCGAGGCATTTGGTAAACCAAAAACAATATTAAAAATGCCGAACTTTATTGCCAACTTGATGATTAGTAATATTAATATAACACTAAGTCCATCCCAGCATTACAAGTTAAACCTAATCAACCTATCCAAAGAAACACAAGGAAGCTACACCATTAAGCCTAGAGACCCTTGTCGTCCGAGTCGGACACGAGCACGCACACCAACAGCCTGTCGCGAGGGTCCGGCGGAGTACGGCGCCCGCAATGCACTTCCCGTCGTCGGAGTGGTCTCGTATCCGGACGATGTTGGAGATCGGGGAGCCCCCGGGAGCTTCGAAGTCGAGGGAGAGGGTGGTCGACTTGGTCACAACCCTGCCCATTGGGTGGAGAGAAAGTCCCAAGCTCGGAAATTCTCCGCCACTATGAAGGTGATCCGTGTGTTCTCATCTTCGTCGTCGTTTTGGGAGATCAGTGTGTGTAGATGGCTGAGCGTATGTGTCCGTCCTCATTCCGACCCGTTGGGGACTTAAGTTTCTAGTTTGGAGATGTTACCGTTGTTTTAATTAATTTCCTAAATAGAATTTCCTGAACAGATTAAATGTCCTAATGTATTGTCGAAACAAGTCAAAAAATTGACGTCACATCAACCAATATGCTTAACATACTTTGATGTCTGAATCGCAAATTACCATCCAAGAAAAAGTTAAAAAGATGCCCAATGACCACCACCGTAATTGAATCACCATATGTAATTGAATCACCAGTTCACCACCGTTGTTCTGAGATGTCTTAAACAGTTCTTGTTTTGAACTAGCAAAAACACCAACTCGACTTCCTTGTTAATATTAATAATAAGTGTGTTTTTGGTGAATTGGAGGGCAAATCGTGCCCCCTCAATATTAATAGAAATGACAAGTTCTTCTCTCCTCTTGATAGGTTGCATGGTCAAATAGTCAAATACACCCCACAAATAGTGCTTTTGGGAGTGCATATTTGGTTAAAGGAGCGGAAGAAACAACTGATACTATCATAGATCGTTTCGGAAAACGACTGCACTGAACTCGGCTTATTCCATTTTAAGTTCAATGGATTTTCTCCGATTTAAGGTGAGGATTAAGTGCAGAATAATGAGAAGAAATAGAATACCGGAAATTGGGAAATTTGAACTATATTGAAGTGATCAAAGTAGGTGCAAATTTCCAGAGACCTAGACCGATTGAGCTCTTATTTATAAAGTGGAAATAATGAGCATTTCTAGAAATGCTCACTTAACAAAAGAGAAATAAAAGGAACATACATATCCTGGACACGCCAAGAAGATGCATATTCCTGGATGCGAAATTAAAATAGGACCCGACAATCCTTGACACACCGATTATTCCCCAAAATCTCATTTATTCTGGCCCATTGCACCTTTCACGGACTCAGCTGCTCCCTGTGCTTTGGCCTGAGCCTGAGCACCAGCCTACAATAATAAGAATAAATAGCCAGTGAGTATTTATTTAAATCAAATATGTGAAACGAAAATCAAACTAAGAAAATGAAATTTGACTACATTTTGGATAGATTCCTTTGTAGATTGGGCAGCATCCTTAGCACTGTCCATCATGTTTCCAGCCTTCTCCTGTAAGAATCCATAATCACATTTTTTTAGTTACCAGTTTCCCAGTTAGGAAAAATATAAAAAACGAAGAAAATGGAAATCAATGTTTGTTAACGAAGCAAAGCATAGTATACCTGGGTTTGGCCCTTGGCCTCACCAGCGTGGTAGCTTGCTTTCTGGGAGTTATCCATATCTAAATTTCTTGAAATTTTCAGGAAATTCCGAAACAACAATTGATACTTGGAAGCTAAGAGATTCTTAAGACTTTCAGAAAAAGTTTGCAAGTATTAGATGATGTGATTCTTGTGGAATTCGATTCCTATTTATAGTTTCTCGAGGCTGCTCTATTGCTTGCCACGTCTACTGTAGCTGCATGGCAAACTGATACGTGTCGATTTCCAATGCCAGCTCTTGACTACTACGTGACTTTGTTATTATTGATGATATGAGATATTTTATTCTAGCCTTGTGACTAGGACAGCTGGTCGCAAAGGATAATGTTTTTTATACGACATGGAGACCGAGGTAACTACGAATTTATTGATCAGATCGTCGTAATAAATTTGAAATGTAGAAACGTTCTAGTAATTAAAACTATGAATTAGAGAACTACTTTTTACAAGTATATACTTCAATCCAAAAAAATTACTGTATGCGAGATTGAGTTGCACCGGATGCACAATGAGTTCAAATAACAATCTCACCTCACCTATTTGGTTCTAGGATAATTATTAGATCTTGGTTAATAATTCGTGTAGAAAAGAGGGTATGAAATTTGATTACTGGAGTATCGATAAAATAATGAAATAGGAACTATATGTGGGAAGAACTTGAAACTCTTTTGGGTGGTCAACGGATAACCATGTGTTTGATTTGCTGATGCCTCAAATCAATTTGACGGAAATCGAAATTGTTTTATTGAGATTTGACTATTAGTTAATATTCTTAAAAGTGTTATTTAGCCCCACCATATAATTTAGGGCAAATTACTTTCTAATCCATGGATTTAACATAATTTTCTTATCGGATCCCTTCTTTCTCATAAATGAGTAATCAATCCTTATTTTATTTAAAAATATTTGTCTAGGGTCCCCACCGACCAAATCAGCCTCTTTTTAAAATTTTTGTCATGTGAAATGATTGTTTTACCCTTCGCAAAACAACAAATTTTATCTCATTTTTGTCTTTTTGAGAAGGGTAAAATAGTCATTTCACATGACCAAAAAAATGAAAAAATGAGAATGGAAGTCAACCACGGACACGAGACCAATATTTTTTTCAAAATAAAGGGACGACTAAATCATTTATGAGAAAGAAGGGACTCAATAGGAGAATTCGATTAAGACCAGAGACTAGGGAATAATTTGTCCTATAATGTTTTATAAATTCAGACAAGTACACTTTTAGGATTACTCTAAATGTTTAAATAGCAACTCTTAAAAATCAATATCTTGAACTATAATATCATTGTCTTATGGTGGGTATGTAGAAAACAAGTCCCCTCCTAACATTTTACTTTACATTAAAGGTCACCAAATGAAATTAAAAAGTTAATCTTCATTTTTCCTTTCTTTATGTTAGTGCACCTAATTATAAAGTGTCATTTGGTTTTAAGCCAAATGATACAATAACAAATGACACCAGCAATATCTAGTAACCTTGGACACCACCACTCGTGAATATGGAAAGTGATTAGATGAATAACAAATTTGGAGTCAAATAGATTACATCCAATTAGCCTACAAGAGAAACTCATGTGCAGTTCCTCTTTTGAAAGGGAAATTATACATTCCTAAGAAAAACGGGCTCCAAGAAGCGGTTGGGCTTCAAAATGGCGGGTCATTAAACAAATGGATGGAATGGTGGGCCTAAAGGCAAACAACAAGACAGGCCACATTAGAAACCCTTTCCAGATCTAGAATCATATTAGAAAAGCCCATTTAAGAGACCAGATGGACCATGGAGAAGAGAAGGGCCTCACTTTTGGGCCGAATGAAGGGATACAAATTTGGCCTGGTTAAATATTAGACGACGAAGTCAACAATAGCAAAAGTAGATGAGTGAAATCGTGATGGAGATAAATAAATCCAACGAAGAGCTCGGTCTTCTCGGAGAATTCTTCTCCATAAAATTTATCCTACATATGACTCTCAATTTTTTATTGCGTCATTCATTAAAACCGTAAATACATAATAATAAATATAATTCAAGGGGAGATTGTTTTCTGTAACTAGCTGCCCTAGTCAATAGCCTAAAAAATCTCCCAATCCCTAATTATAAACAGAGCACAGAAAAAATAGGAATACCACTGTTGATTACCCACACATTTTTTTAATTACACGTGTCGTGCATTGGTGCGGCCTCGAAGCAGTATAAATAAAGGCAAACCAAATATACCAACCCATCACACAGTATTTTCGTCTTCTAGCACTAATCAGCTAATTCGTGATTAATTTCTCCACTTAAGATTTCAATTTCAAGAATTTAACTGAATTATGGATAACTCCACTAAAGCAAGCTTCCATGCTGGTGAGGCCAAGGGCCAAGCTCAGGTATTGTCTGTCATCTTTTATTATTATTATTTTTTGGAATGTGAATTGTGACATTAGAAATTAAACAGTATTGTGATTATGAAATTCTTACAGGAGAAGGCCAGCAACTTGATGGATAGGGCTGCAGATGCTGCCCAGTCGGCAAAGGAGTCGGTCCAAAATGTATTCGAATATTTATGCTCTTTGTTTCCCAATTTTTGTTTTGATTTTATGTGTCACTTATTATTTTGTTACAATTATTGTGTAGGCTGGAGCTCAGGTTCAGGCCAAGGCACAGGGAGCAGCTGATGCCGTGAAGGATGCAATTAACCGGAAATGAGAAGTATTATCATATTATTAAGCCATAATAAGACTGATAGTCTTAATCCAGTTTTTGCTATTAAATTATCCTATTTAAATTTTATGAGCATTTAGGGAATGCTCCATTTTTTTTTAATTTTTTGATTTGTATAAAGAAGAGAGCTCAATCTGTGTAGTTCTCTCTGCATTAGTTAATAAAACTAGGGGTATTTTTTACTCCATTACATTGCTTTTTGCATTGAAATTCCCTTCTTCTTGATTAAGTTCTCCCAATTTACCTGATTATTTTTGTATAGACTACACTTTCTTGGATGGAAAATAATCATCGTTGCACGACTTCCATCTTCTATTGTTTCATTTCAAGAAAATCTTCGAAATATCCAATACTGAATAATTTGAATCAATTATTTTATTATTCAAATCAGATGATCCAAACCTCTAACCCTGAGCTACGCATGTATTATCCTTGGAATTCAGAAACTAGAAAGAGCTTGATATGCTAAGCACCCAAAGAGCTTGATAATCCGAACTTTTTACAATGAATTATAAGTTAATTAATTTTTTTATTACTTCATAATTCTCATATTCGAGTCTTTATCAAATTTATATTCCTTTAAGAAATACGTATATCAGATTATTTATTCAAACTTAAAATTAGACGAATATAAATTTTTTAAAAAAAAATTCGATGATGCAAATAAAATACTTAAATAACAAATAATATGCTTGCTCCTAATATAGACCGACGTACTATTTCTCACGTCGGTCACAAACGACAAGGGCACTTCAAGTCGTCTCCCTATCAACCAACCACCTGTCGTCTGCCACGTCTCATCTTCATCACTAAAATATCCTGCTTTTTTTTTAAAAAAAACTAATCAATCTTCCCGTCAACGCCCAACATTTCCATAGGCTTAAAATTCAGGATAGAATATTGACGTGGCAAGCTTAGTAGCTCAATAATCTATAAAAGGGAAGCCAATTCCATTGGAAATCCCATCATCTAATACAACTTGTAAACTTCCAATTCTTAGTGTCTCTAATTCTTCCTGAAAATTTCAATTAATTTGAGATATGGATAAAACAAGCTACAACGCTGGTGTCGCCAAGGGCCAAACCCAGGTATTGTTTTGTTTCTTTTTAAAATATTTTTTTCATGAAAGTGAACTGTAACATTCCGAATTTATAAAAAAGTGTTATTATGAATTTATTCCAGGAGAAAGCCAGCAACATGATGAAAGGTGCCACTAATGCAGCCCAATCTGGGATGAAGTCAGCTCAAAATGTATCCGAATTTCTACATTTTATTTCGAACTCATGACAATTTATTTACACTAAATTTTAATTAAGATTTATATGTCAAGTAACATTCTGTTGCAATTTTTGTGTAGGCTGGTGCTCAGGTGCAGACCAAAGCAAAGGGAGCAGCTGATGCTGTGACGAAAGCAGTGAGCAAGAAGTGAGAGACGCCATCGTATTAAGCCCTAATGCGATTAATAGAATTAATCCTATTTTTTCTGTTTGATGTCCTCTTATAGTTTCGTGGGCATCCTAGCAGTGCTTCTGTTTGTGAACTTTTGATTTGCAAGATGTGTAGTTCACTGTCATCGAACAAAATTGTATACGTTATTTATCCATCTTGAATCTTCTATTGTTATATGTCCATCCTATTTTATCTCTGGTCTTTATATTTTGTATACATGTATTGAAAATGAACGGTATTAAATCTGCGTACTTTAAAAAAAAATTGTTTGCGTCTAATTCGTATACTTTGCTAAATATCGTGTAACCTAAAAGATTTGACTGTAAAAAAAATGACGAGCTAGCACAATCGTAAAACAATACAAGCTATAAACTTGTACAAGCATCCAAAATAATCTGATTAAATCGACAATAAAAGATTCGAACTAGCATGGAAACTTACTCTGGGAAGAGAACTATAACCAGATAATCATACACAAGATTACTTTGATAAACGTATAATATTATATTTATTCAAATTGAGTATTAGCGGACCTAAAAATTAAGAACACGATAGATTTGTCTTCGTTTTAATCTATAGAACCGCATATGAGACATGGCTCTGACTAATTAATCAGATATAATTTCTAAATGAAAAGATAAATTGAAGTTAGTATAACACCATCCAACCAAGGCGTCGAGCACTTCTCAAAGTTCATCGTTTAGGTTTAGCCTTAGGCAACATAGGAAGATCATCAAAAGAAAGCTTAGCCGCCCCTTTCACCAAGGCCATAACCCGCAAAGGCGTCCGTGTTCGTTGAAGACAAAGTCCCATATCGTTAATACGAGACACACTAATTAACCATAGGCATCTCTTCAACAAGAACCTCTGCCATTGACAAGTCAATACCAAGTCAAGGACATGGACCTCAAATGAAATGAGAGATGGCTCTCAGAACATAGGAGAGAGCTTATATGTCTGGTAGCTCGTCGAAAAAATCGGTTCAGGTATTATTTAGTTTTGAAAATAATTAGTGAAGTAAAGTTTATGGGTAAGGATATTTGATGAAAAGTATCTCATCTAAAAAAAATATCTACTTAAAGATCTGAATTATTAATTAACTACTAAAAGGAAACTGAGTTGGCATCTTTATTCACATTATATCGAAATATTTTATGACTAAATAGAATTCAATTAATTCATAGTTGTTATTGTCGGCTTCTATTGATTAACATTTTGTAAAATCTTGTGAGATTCGTTGAAATACATTGCTAGGGCAGAAACTCGGCCTAGGCCCCACCTCATGGGCGCGATGCACTAGTTCTGTACAGTCCCTCTTGCATGTACTTATTTTTAATCTTGTTTTCTATATTTGCACAAACCAACATAGTACAATGGTAAAACTCCCTTTAAAACATGATTTTCTCACTTATTTTTTCAATAAAAAATTTCCATTTTTCCAATATAACATACATTAACACATCAACAACATCATTCATATTTGAATCCAAAAAGCACAAAATTAATTGAATAAGAGTTGCTAATAAAAATTTGGATACAAATTCGAATATCGAATAATATGCTGAACTAATATCCAACGTACAATTAATTTCTCATGTCGGTCACAAACGACAAGGGCACTTCAAACCTTGTTTCTCATGTAAAAATCCAAACCACGTCGGTCACTGACCAACTAACTTTCTTGTTCGCGATGCCATATCATCTTCATCATTAAAATATCTTCTTGTTAACACCCAACATTTCCGTCCCAAGTAACTTTTGGATGGAAAATGGACACCTGGCAAGCTGTGTAGCTTCAAGAATCTATAAAAGGGAAGCCAACTCCACAGAAATATCCATCATTTAATTATACTTGCAAGCTACAAAATCTTAGTGTTTCTAATTATTACTGAAAATTTCAAGAAAATTCAGATATGGATAAATCCGAGAAAGCAAGCTACGACGCTGGTGTGGCCAAGGGCCAAACCCAGGTATTGTTTTTTTTTCTAATTTTTTTTTTCATGAATGTGAATTGGGACAATCAAAATTAAACAAAATTGTGATCATGAAATTCTTACAGGAGAAAGTCAGCAACATGATGGATAGTGCCACTGGTCAAGCACAAGATGCAATGAAGTCGGCCCAAAATGTATCCGAATTTCTACACAAAATTTTCCCAAATTCATGACAATTTATATACACTAAATTTTAATTCAGACTAATATGTCAAATTTTGTTACAATTTTTGTGTAGGCTGGTGTTCAGGTGCAGGCAAAGGCACAGGGAGCAGCTGATGCTGTGACGAAAGCAGTGAGCAAGAAGTGAGAGATGTCATCATATTAAACCCTAATACGATTAATAGTTTCTTAATCATATTTTTTGCTGTTCAAATGTCCCCTTTTAGTCTCGTGGGCACTTAGGAATGTTCCATTCTAATTGATCTTTTGATTTGTATAAAGAAGAGAGTTTAATCTACGCAATTGTCTCTCGTTGACTCAAATGTAAACAATATCTGATTGGAATATTTTTTTTAAGTAACTTTTTACAAGAAATAAATTACACACTGTTAAACTGTGAACTATAAATTTCCGTCATATCTTCTAGTTATGTCTATGTTAGTTTGCGTTGATCCACGATCTTAGTATTATATAGGCCTTTTACTTAAAGAAATTCCCTTTTAATTACATTCTATAGAGATGAATCCCAGAAAGCAAGCGACGACGCTGGTGTGGCCAAGGCCCAAACCCAGGTATTTTTCTTTTTTTAATATACTTTTTCATGAATATGAATCGTGACACTCGAAATTAAAGAAAATTGTGATTATGAAATTCTTACAGGGGAAGTTCGGCGACATGAAAGACGGTGCCACTGCTGTAGCCCAATCTGCCATGACCTCGGTTCAAAATGTAACCGAATTATACATTGTTTTTTTCCTAATTCACGGCGATATATATACTAAATTTAAATTTATATTTATGTCACGTAACATTTTGTTACATTTTTTTTTGTAGGCGGGTGTTCAGGTGCAGGCAACGGCAAAAGGAGCAGCTGATGCTGTGATGAATGCAGTGAGCAAGAAGTGAGAGATATCACCATGTTAAGCCATAAGCCCTATTGCGATTGATAGTCTTAATCCTATTCTTGCTGTTTAATTCTCCCCTCCCAGTTTCATCGGCATTTGGGAATGTTCCATTTTAATTGATATTTCGATTTGTATAAAGAAGAGAGTAAATCTCTCCCGTTGACCGAACATACACAATTTTCTGTTGTGTCTGATTCGAAAAATAAAATTTTATATGAAATAATTGCACATTATTAGGTTACGAACTATAAATTTCCTTCTAATCGTACAAGATGTCTATAATTTTTCCGTGACCCATGATCTTAGTATTATAGGCCTTTTACCTAATGAAATTCCCTTTTTATGGCATTCTACAATGATATTCCCTTATTCTTGATACTTTCTCCCTATTTCTGAAATATTATAATATAGAACTATTCCTTTGTTGGATTAAAAAAAACCCGTATTATTCCTGCTAATGTTTTCTTGTCCTGAAAATCATACACAAGTTTAGTTCCAGCGAACATTCGAAGACATTTTATTACAAACTTCAATTTCTTTTGTCGATCAACATCCCAATGAGTCAAAAAAAGCAGTTGAAAAAGAAGAATACATCTTTGGAGATTCTGAAGATGTTGCTGTTGATTACTTGTCTCCGGAGGAAAACAGATGGACAAAATATAGAGCAGAGATTATCTTTAATCTGAACCACGTCTCAACACGATAGTGTACGAATATCTGAATATGTTCTGAACCTAATATCTAATTCGATTATCAAAAACTTGTAAATATTAAGGTCAATGAGACTTATTAAAGTATCTCATTTGTGCCTTAAAAAAAGTATCTCATTTGTTAAAAAAATATACTCGAGAAATGAGTTATTAAAATGACTAACATAAGTACACGGAGTTATCATCTTTATGCACGACTACAGCCAAACATTATTTTTGATTTGAAACTAGCCACGTAGGGACGGTCTACCGACCTTATTATCTGAGATATAGCAGGAATACTCTAATCCCAACCTTACCAATAATTGTTTAGGATTTAGGGTTTAGGTTTTAACTGTTTGATTTGAGATTGTTGAACTTTAGGGCATACGAAGTTTTTAGTTATATAGGATGTTACTTCGGTTATTTTACTTAATAAACGACCTCTTGAAAAGAAGATAGTATTCTTTAGATTACTATCTATTAAGTATGGATAAAGTACAATTTCTCACGTCGGTCACAAACGACAAGGGAAAAAAGTCGTCTCCCAAGTTTCCCACGTGAATCCAAACCACGTTGGTCTCTGGACAACCACTTCTCGTCCGCCACGTCATCGTTGTGGTCACTAAAATATCTTCCACGTTAACGCCTAAACATTTCCATCCAAAATAATTAATTTACCAATGACAAATGGACACGTCTCAAGCTGAGTAGCCTCGAGAGTCTATAAAGGGAAGCCAATTAGTAGGAGTATCTCATCATCAAATTATACTCGCAAACTTCTAAACCTTAGTTGCTAATTATTCTTAAAAATTCAAGATATTTAATATATGGATAAATCCGAGAAAGCAAGCTACGACGCCGGTGTGGCCAAGGGCCAAACCCAGGTAAAAAAAAATTTAAATATTTTTTTCATTAAGATGAATTGTGAAATTCGGAATTAAAGAAAGTTGTGATTGTAATATTTTCACAGGAGAAGGTCTCCGGCATGATTAATAGTGTCACTGGTGCAACTCAATCTGCCATGGAATCCGTCCAAAATGTATCCAAATTTCTACTCCAATTTTTCCCTATTTCATGACAATATATATTTCCTAAGTTTTAATTTACATTTATATATCAAGTGACATTTTGTTACAATTTGTGTGTAGGCTGGTCTTCAGGTACAGGCCCATGCACAGGGAGCAGCTGATGCTGTGATGAATGCAGTGAGCAAGAAGAAGTGAGAAATGCTCTTTTTAATTGATCATTTGATTTGTACAAAAAAGAGAGATCAAATCTGGGCAATTCTCTTTCGTGGATAGAATTGTACACAACATTTGTCTTGTGTGTGGTTATGTCTGTATTATTTGGTCTTGATCAATGATGTTTATGTTATAGTTCTGTTACTTGAGGAAACTCCCTTTTCTTATTTTCTACAGCGATATTCCCTTTTTCATGATACTTTCTCCCTATTTACGAAATATTCTACTATAAAATTAATCGTTTTTAGATGAAAGAGACCCTGATTACTTCTTCTACTGTTGCTTTCCAGAAACTATTCACATGTTTAGTTTTGTAGCGAACAATCGAAGAAATTTTAAACAAGCTTCAATTTCTTTTTCCGATCAACATTCAAAGAGTAAAAAAGAAGTCGATAACGAAGAAATCTTTAAATATTTTGATATGTCGCCCTCGTCTCCGGAAATAGATGGACAAAAAAGAGAGCAGAAAATTGTCGGTCGTGGAGGGTGTACACTTGATTAGGATCGGACGACTGATCGGACACAGTCGAGTTAACTGTTGGACACTTTTTCCATAAGATGAGATTGCCACATACAACGACTGTTGGGCATTTCCAAGATCGTCGCACACGAATCTCGAAACTTTTGGGTGAACCTCATATACCCAAAACTTTCAAACTTAATTTAATGAGAGAGAACAACTATTGCTCATAAATGCTTATGCAATGACTTGTTGGGACAAATAAAATGGAACAAAGACCTCTCTATTTATAGGTGAGAAAGTCGTCACCGAAGAGACACGAGCACTTATGAAGAGTCACCATAAATGCAAAAGTATCCCTTCGGATAGCCTTATAGATAGATCTTATCCGATCCGTGTCCATTCAGATGATACTCCGGATAACCCTTATCCACCTCCAACCTCTTCGCATTCCTTCAGAGTTTTCCATTCTTGAGCTTTTGGGCTTTAGGATCCTGAATCCCATATCGAAGAATCTCCTAGGACTTTGGGTTTATTCACCTTCCAACAAAAACCAATGTAAATGTTAAGGTCAAAGAGATTTATTAAAAGTATCACATATTTAAAAAATACTTAAGACATGAGTTGTTATAATGACTAATATAAGTACCATAAAATATCATATTTATGCACGATTAGACAAAAACATTTTACCGACAACATAAATTGATATATTTTATCTGAGTTTTTATAGAGATACTAAAATCCCAACCTCAACAATAATCGTCTGTGGGAGCTCTGTATGAGTTTGTAGAAATCTAGGGCATACGAATTTCCTAGTAATCTCATTTTTTATGCCACAGGATATATTACTTCTTAAATCTATTAATTAAAGTTAGTGAGAGATATAATTTTTTAATAAAAATAAAAGAGTTTTCAACGAATATTTTACAGCACATTTGAACTCTCAAATACAATATTTAATTTGGTTTATTCCACCTCGTATTCAGTTTTGAAAATGACACACCATCTCACCAATTATTAAAAACTCATGCTAATCTCCAATTATCTCTTCAACGCTCACACGGTTTAATAGTTAATACTTAAATACATAATTGAATGGACTTGGAAAAAAACATAATTGAATTGTTGAGACTGCCAAAAGTACACCTCCAATATCCGGCCCATTATCAGGTATGGGTTAAAATGAGAGGCCCATTTATGGGGTTCAGGGCCCATCAAAGCTAAAACCCTAATCACCTTCCTCCTTCCTCAGAACTAAGATTCTTCTTCCCCTCTCCCTCTCTTCTAAAAACTAAACCCAAAAAACCCTAAGAAGAAGATCAAAAAGGATGAGATCCTCATGGAGACTGCTCCTCTCCCGAAACTACCCCCGCCCATTTGCTAAATTTCAGTCCCCAGCCCCTCATTTCCACACCCACTCGTCCTCCCCCACGCTCCCCTCCCCCCACGCGATCTCACGCGCCCTCCCCGCCTCCCGTGCAGCTCGGAGCTTCTCCTCGGATCAGGGCTCCGAACCCGTCAAGGAAACGGATCCCCATTTGGTAATTTCCTATGCTTTCTCTAAGAATACTGAGCTCGCTGATGTAGATAGGGAGCTAGAGCGGCACGGCGTCGTTGTGACTCCTGAGCTTGTGTTGAGCTTTCTGAAGTTCCCTGACGTGAAGCCCGATTCGGCCTGGAGGTTTTTCGGGTGGGTCTTGGAGAACCACGGTGAGAAGGTTAGCTGCAAAGGGTATAACTTGATGCTTGGGATGTTGGGTGCCAATGGGTATAGTGAGGAGTTTTGGGGGTTGTTTGAGGTTATGAAGGGTAAAGGGTATGGGATTTCGCGGGTCACGCGTGATAGGGCAATGGCGAGGTTTGAGAAGGATGGGTTGGTGGGCGATGTGGAGAGGTTGAAGGGGGTGTTTTTGTCAGGCTCGGTGGATAAGTCGGTGCAGAAAGTTGGGGTTATAGTGAGTAGGATTGTTAGGAACCGGGTTTGGGGGGACGACGTGGAGAAGGCTATAAGGGATATGGAGGTTGAGTTCTCGAGCGATTTGGTGGAGGTTGTGCTTGAGAATTTGGCGATGGAGCCGATGAAAGGGTTGATCTTCTTTAGGTGGGTGGAGGAGATGGTTAAGCATGATGCAAGGAGTTATAATGCGATGGCTAAGGTCCTGGGGAGGGCGGATTGTATTGATAGGTTCTGGAAGGTTGTGGAGGAGATGAGAAGTAACGGGTACGAAGTGGACGTGGAAACTTATTCCAAGGTATTGGATCGGTTCGTGAAGAGGAAAATGTTGAAGGATGCGGTTGATTTGACTGAATTCGCCATGGCCGGTGCCAACAAGCCTTCTGTCCATTGTTGCACCTTTTTGTTGAAGAAGATAGCTTCCGCTAAGGAATTGGATATGGAGCTTTTTTCACGAGTTGTGAAGATCTTTATTGGGAGTGGTTGCGTGTTCACGGACTCGATGCTTAATTCTGTTCTTAAATCTTTGACGAGTGTTGGTCGATATGGAGAGTGCAATAAGGTTTTAGTGGAAATGAAGGAGGGTGGTATGATTCCCAGTGCTAACACGCAAAGTAAGATTGCTTTTGTTCTTAGTTGTAATGGTATGAAGGACGAGACTACCAAATTTGTTCATCAGCTTGAAGCTTCAGGTGCCAACGTGGATGATAAAGCTTGGGTTTCTTTCATTGAAGGGCACTGCATATCAGGAGATTTGGAAAAAGCTTCGGATTGTTTTGAAAAACTGGTGGGAAGATCGCCGACATCGAATGATACTTCTTATGCATTTGATTACTTGATGAATGCATATTGCTGCAAGAATCAAGCGTTGGATGCGTGCAAACTCTTGTGCGATTGTGTCGAGAAACATCAGTTCAAACCTTGGCAGAAAAGCTACAGAGTTTTGATTAAGAAGTTATTGGCTCAAAATGGATTTAATGAAGTCTTGAAGCTTCTTGAGTTGATGAGAAAGCAAGAGTACCCTCCTTTTATGGGTCCAGTTCTGGAGTATGTGTCCAAGTATGGAACAGAAGATGATGCCATTGCCTTCTTGGAGGCTATGACGTCCAAGAGTTTTCCTTCCACATCGGTGGTTCTCCGAACTTTCCGAGCTTTTTTCAGAGCTGGAAGGCACGACAAAGCTCAAGATCTTCTGTCCAAATGTCCAGGTGGCGTTCGCAACCACGCTGACATCCTGAATCTCTTCGCTTCGATGGAGAGCAAGAAAGACGCTTCCTTGGTAGCAGCAGCGTAGACTCGGTCGCTCAGTCCGCTTGCAGGATGAATATACGGCCGCACACAGTTCGGATCGATCATGTAAGATGAATTTTGTCTGCTAAGCTTTTTACGCATGGAATACGAGAGATCACCAAATGTAGAATAAAGTTCATGGTACCGAATCTATGGTTTATGATGCTCGGTTAATCTTTTCGTAGTCTTCGTGCACAACACTTAAGAATGCGTACATTGAGTGGCACTGGATCCATATAAATGTGTACGTTCAGTAATGACTCATGAAGGAGTTGAAGTTCAAATCTCAGGGCCTCAAACTGGTCACTTGAAGGTTACCTCATTTGTGATTGATGTGTTAGTTTATTTTGCGCTTCCAAGTTATGACCAACATTTCTCTTTTGAGAAGCTAGTACTTGTTACTGATCAATCTGCCCAACTCATTCCACCGAGTGATGAGTTTGGATCTTCTCGCTTAATTTAGCAGTCTCGTGCTTAAATTAGTCAGTCAAATGTATATCTAACATTTCTGGAAGATCTAAAAGACAAGCAATACTTAGATCGGTTGGTGAAATTTTAGTATAATGTATTATAGAAAAAGCACATAGGTCATTTGCTCCTACGCGGCTACGCCAACAAGATGCACAAATTAAGGATGGATCAATCTGTATCCTCTTTCTTGCTTGCTATCTACAATCTGTAGCCCATAGGTGACCAACCACCTAGTGCTAGAATCAAATGTGCTGCATTATTGGAACCTGAAATTTGACAAATTTTTTGGAAAGCCATGTTCTTTGTTCCCAAGTCTGAGAATTGTTAATATCGTACCCACGTACGAGTTTTGGGATTCAAATTTAAGGACGAATAAGACTTATCAATGGAGCAAAACGTGCTGAGCGTGACACGACATATGAAATGCACCAATCCTTTGGATGCTTGTGTTATATTTATTGGTAGTCAAAATATTAGGAAAATATATTCAAATTTTGTTTGAAGGGGAAGTGTTTATTAGTTATTGGTCATCAAAATCTTGGCGACCGTTTATTTTGAATGCATGTGCGTGACATTACAAATGTTTATTGGAACTTTAGCAAGCTAATTTTGAATGAATGTGTGAAATTGTATTGTTTACTTTGACTATAGAGATATAGGTGGCATTTGAATTTGTTCGTTTTTCAAACATTTTTTTTGCATTTCGCATGGGATGAACTGAGATAGGTACATGAATTGTACATTGGTACACCGAGTTGGGACAAAAGTGCCGATGACTAGTACACGTCAAGGTTGGGGACAAATTGGAATTGTGGGCATCAGTAAATAAGTGTAGCGAAGGAGGGGACCTGAAGTGGAGGGGATTGTCTGCCTACGTTGCCCAGCTCACTCCAATCCGCCATTTGAATTTAATCAACATATCGGCAGCTGTTTGTTTATTACTCATGTGCTCTCTCTCATTCCACGTATTAGCACAGACAACTAGAGAAAAATGACTTACGAGGATATGGTCGACCACGTTTATACAAGTCAGCAATGGTTATAAATTAGTCGCTGAAAAAACGAGAAATCTATGTCAAAAATATAAAACAGTTTCATACATAATAAAAAGTGTCAAACCAAATAAACATTTTTCTACATTTTATTAAGGGATGCTATCTTCCTCTTTGAAATTAGTTTCTCATATTGAGGAGCACCTCCCCATATTAGCATTGTCTAAATATCTGAACGCCAAAATTTGTGAATAATAACCGACAACACACTATTTCGGACAAAATTTATTAAGATGAATTTTTTTGTACTTTGTCTAACCTAAAATTTTAGAATACTAAATTGG
>SOPF01016875.1:0-11153 GCA_012979155.1 Hypericum perforatum
TTTAACTTCACTTTACTGATAATTAGCTTTCTATTAACATTGTAGAAAGTGCAACAAGAATTACTGGTTAATCATGCAAAACAACTGCTTGAAAAGGAGAATTCTGGATGCCGTGCATTGCTCAAGGATGATAAGGTGGAAGACCTTTCAAGGATGTATAGGCTTTATCATAAAATACCTAAAGGTTTGGAGCCTGTTGCCCTAGCATTCAAGCAGGTACGTTTGTTTTCTTGTTTGGGAACCATTTTAATGGTTCAGATTTCCGGTTCCCATATTTTTCAGGATTTTGACCTTCTTGTTTTGCAGCATATATATGAGGAAGGTATGGTCTTGATCAAACAAGCTGAAGACGCTGCGAGTAGCCAGGTCAAAAACTGTCTCTCTACATTTCTGGTTCTGTTTTTCCCTTGCGTATTGTGCATTATAATGTCATTACTAAAATCAGCATTGGGTTACTCCATTGAATCCTGTTGGATATATCTAGTTATGTATATACTACAATAGTTGGTGATTCTAATGTATATCCGGCCTTAGTTAACCTCTTTTTAATATATTACAATAGTTCGATCACTTGAAGTACAGAATCATGGGATTGTCACTGTTATTATGTTAGTTGTATGCATTGCTAATAATGTCTTCTGCATTGTTCCACAGGCTACAAATGGTGTTCAGGAGCAGGTTCTTGTGAGAAAAATTATTGAGCTGCATGATAAGTATTGGTCCTATGCAGTGAATTGTTTCCAAAACCATTCATTGTTCCACAAGGTTTGTTGATTCTATTTGTGTTTCCTTCTTCCCTACTTCTTTTCTGTCCTAATTATCTATCTATGTCTGCATTATTGTACTACAGGCCATGAAAGAAGCATGTGAGTCATTTTGCAACAAGACAGTAGCAGGCTGTTCTAGTGCTGAATTACTGTCAACATTCTGCGACAACCTTCTCAAGAAGGGTGGGAATGAAAAAATGAGTGACGAAGCTATTGAAGATACTCTTGAAAAGGTGGTTTGTCACCATAGTTTTTCTTTTTGATTTTGTATGTTGAATAGTCGAGCAGCTGGGTGTGCCTTTTTCTAAATTGGTTTTTGAAATCGAATTTTCAGGTGGTGAAGCTACTTGCATACATTAGTGATAAGGATCTTTTTGCTGAATTCTACAGGTAAATGCAGCTCTAATCGTGATACTTACCCATAATTCTGTTTTCTTTTTGTTTGGATACAGTAGCTCATTCTTCAAATTCCATTTGCAGGAAAAAGCTTGCTCGTCGTCTTTTGTTTGAGCGCAGTGCAAATGAAGATCACGAGAAAAGTATTTTGACCAAGCTGAAGCAGCAGTGTGGTGGTCAGTTCACTTCAAAGATGGAGGGGATGGTGAGTTTGTGCATTTATTGCAAGGGTACAGATGAAGTTTGCTAGTAGGCTGTTTCTTTACATTTTTGCTTGAAATGCGACATTGTTTCAGGTAACAGATTTGACTCTTGCAAAGGAAAACCAGTCCAACTTTGAAGAGTATCTGAGGAACAACCCCACTGTGCATCCAGGGATTGATTTGTCAGTCAATGTTCTGACGACAGGGTTCTGGCCAAGTTACAAGTCATCTGAAATCAATCTCCCGACTGAGATGGTAATTATCTTTCACCTGTCTGATTCTTAATAGTGAGTGACATGTTGTATTGAAGTAAAAAGTAACTTTTTGTTTCAGGTTAGGGGAATTGAAGTTTTCAAGGGATTCTACGACCAGAAAAGCAAGCACAGGAAGTTGTCCTGGATATACTCCCTCGGATCTTGTCATCTTCTTGGCAAATTTGATCTAAAACCTATTGAGATAATCGTGTCTACTTATCAGGTTCTTTCTCTCCTCTAATGGATGGAATTGGCTGGTGATTTCTTTTCCTTTTGCTTTTTAGAGATTTGGGTTACTAACGTGATTTACTGTATTGTCAACAGGCTGTTATCCTATTGTTGTTTAATACTGCCGATAGACTCAGTTACTCAGACATCCTCAACCAGACAAACTTAAGCGATGATGACTTGGTTAGGTTGCTTCATTCTCTGTCTTGTAACAAGTACAAGATACTTAGTAAGGAGCCAATGTCAAAGATGGTCTCCAAAACAGACTACTTTGAGTTCAACAAAAAGTTTACTGACAGATTGAGGAGGATCAAGGTATGTGTTTTCTTTCTAATCAGTCATCTGCTAATCCTGTTTGCTCAAGGCAATGATGTTCTGTATCGTTCTTAGTTTATTGAGGTATTAATCTTCTGTTCTTCTATGTAGGTCCCTCTTCCTCCAGTTGATGATAGAAAGAAAGTTGTTGAAGATGTGGACAAAGACAGACGATATGCTATTGATGCTGCACTTGTACGCATAATGAAGAGCCGTAAAGTGCTGGGTCATCAACAGCTAGTCGCAGAATGCGTGGAGCAGTTGAATCGCATGTTCAAGGTACAGCGTGAATCTTCTACCGTTCCGTTGGTTTCCCACATTGCTTCCTCCCTTTCGTTGTAGCTTATCTAGGTGACCGACTATTTTTTGCAGCCCGACATTAAAGCAATCAAGAAAAGGATGGAAGACTTGATCACCCGGGACTATTTGGAAAGAGACAAGGATAATCAGAACCTGTTTAGGTACTTGGCTTGACAGTGCGGAGCTCTAATTGCGAGAGTCGGTGGCACTTCTTAGCAGTAAATATCAACAACTTTATTGAGGTTGAAGGTAGCTGTAAATTACTGATCGGTTCCTTCTTTAGCCGCAATTGGAATTTAGGAGTTACCGCCATCCTTTGGCTACCTTAAATCACTTTTTTTGCTCTACCCAACTCCCAATCATTTTTATTGCGAGGAAAGATATTGGAAATTAGAAAACGTTTTCAGAATTCGGATTTGTGCTGCGTTATCGTTGATATTGGTGCTCGTTCAATCGTTTATGTCCAAATTATGTGTGGATTTGACCCCCACCTGAAGTAAAATTTCCGAAGGTAGAAAACATGAAATGGATTTTACCCTAGTTTGCAATTCGAATGTGTTTTTTAAGAACAAAATAGTGGTAGTTTTACGAATTGCAAACCAAAATTTGTTTATCAAGTAATTGGGAAACTGACCCAAATTTTACACAATAGAGAGAATGAAGCAGCTTGAAAAAAATTAATGCCGCTCGCTCAATTGACATACAAGGGAGCTAGTTCTCCCATGGATCCATCAAGGTAAGCATGTGGAAGGAACATAGCTCGGTTCTTTCTTGCTTCCCAGATTTCATTTCGGGATAACACTTCGGATATAAACAGAAAGAGACTACCTCGCCGTTGTAGTAGGATCTATAGGTGTCAGAGGTCGTCCGAGTTTGACCTTGTCGGGTATTCGAAACCTTGAAGAACTGGCATTGACCTTTTATCTTCTTCTGAATAAGCCGGAATCAACCAGTATCTCTTGTCCGTACCGAAAACCTGTCAACATGCGATGGATAATGTGAATTGATCTCAGAACTGGAAAACGTTGTTTAGTTGCAGACTTGCGCAGTGTAAATATTATGACAATATTGGTGCAAGTGATTTGTTGAGTTTTAACCTCGTTTAAGCCTCACCGATAAGCCAGCAGGCCCCAGGACAACAGTATTTAGGACAAGGAGATAGAACATGGAGCAGGTGGAACTATTTGACATGTAATCTAAATTAGGCATCGGACCAAACAGACAGGTGTACGAGGAGAGAGGATGAAGATAAACCTGCTCAAAGTTTTTCCTCCGACCAAGATCATATTGCCATGGAACACTCTTCTTCTTTTCATATATCTGCAATAAGATGAACACCTTCCTATGATCCGAGTTCAGCATTGAATGGGCCAATTAACACAAGGCAAAGAGATACTGGAACAAGGAAGGAAGGTGTCACCTCTATTGTGGTAGTATTTGCAAGCACCAAGCTTACGTGCATGGCGAGGAAGCCGAAAACGCTCAACGAAAATGAAAAGTTCAGCACTGAAATTAATACACGAAGAACTGATAAGTAACAAGTTTGATAGAGGAAGAAACTGAGGTAACTGGCCCGTTTCTCTTACCGCAAGCGACGAATGTTGCAACAAGCTCTTCGGGTGTTCCAGAATCATCATCATCATCATCATCGTATAAAAATAATATCAGGAACCGCAACAATGATACAGTAACCAGAGCTGTCTCAAGAGACGTATAAAACTGCAAGTAAAAGAGGGGAGAATTAAAGTCCGGATGATTCGGAAAAGACAGCGTCGACAGAGTTTCAATGCCTTGCAAGTAAAAAAGGGGGAAAGTTAAACTCCGGATATTCGGAACATACCAAGAATAGAAGGAAATACTTGTAGTTCAGTGCTCCAACACAATTGACAACCCAAACACAATGATGGTCCATTTTCAATATACATCTCCCACCTACAACCAACAACAAGTAGAGCTAACTCCTAATCATTCGTCCCCGAATCCAAACGTGCAATCGAAAGTATCCCAGAGGGAAACAAACTCACACACAGAACAATGATGGCACCGCGGCGGTTTACACCGGTTACACTTGCGACAGAACCGCCTCCTCTGATCCGAAACTTCGCCGGCCATGGAAGCCTGATCTAACAGTAGCACGACAGAGTCCGCGCTAGCTGATTCCACCGAAGGATCGCCCTCGCCGCGCTCTTCGTCCACGGCCGGCGTCCAGTCGGGAGGAACGCCCCCCGGATCGGTCAGAACAGTCGCCAAGTAACTCCACAACAGCATTCCCAACTGCACACAGAAACCGCTACAGCTAACTCATTCAATTTGTTGACATTTTCACTTGTATGACTGTTCACTAACCAAACCCTAACTTCAAAAAATAAGCAAAAATTTATACTAATAATTTATATAATAAATAAATAAATAAAACAGCTCTGCTCTTGTTACCAAAGTGTGGAAGAGGAGCAAAACGGCGAGGGCGAGTAAGGAGGAGAGGGTGCCGCGGAGGAGGAGAGGGCCGTAGCTGACCAAAACGACGGCGTAGTAAGTGAAGCCGACCACGCCGAGCACCACCGCCACCATCACGCCGCCGAGCGCCCGAAGCGCCGTACAAAACTTGAACACGTTCCACGAAGCCATTTTAGGAATCTGGAAGGCGAAGAATGAATATTTTATTTTCGTATTTTAGAAAAAATAATAATAATAATTTAATGATCCTCGTCCTCGTCGTCTTCTTCATGATCCATTTCCTCGCCCGGTAATAATCGTGTTTTGTTTGGACAAGTCACGGCGTGAGTCAACTTGGTTTTTTTTTATCAATTTGTTATTTCTCTCTGTTAACATTTTCCCTTTTTAGTTTTTTCTCTTTTGAAAGGTCAACGATATTTTTTAGTATAATGTACATTTTAACTCTAATTTTCAAAATTAATGGTTGTTTGTTTTATTTTAGGGTAAACGACTAAATTTGATACATTGCTAATCATGGACAAGGCTTGTTAAGGAGCTAGAACTAATCACTCACACATTCATTCTATACATTGGACACTTCAAGTTAATCATGTATACTCTCAAACAAAAAACTTTCCTAATATATCCATTGGAAATCTTTTTTTTCCGACTTTTTGGGATTTTTTTGTAACTGTAAAATTGACCAAGTGCTAGAACATTTGTTAGATTACCGAACATTGGACTACTCTGTACCTGCAAGCCTCACTATCAGGAAGACCGCCTCTGTAAATTAGTTCTCTTATGGTAAGTTATGTTAGTGACGTTTCGTTTTCTAAATATGTTGTAATACATTGATTTCCTCTAAAAAAAATTAAATTAATAACAAATCTCGGTCCTGAGTTAAAACTGGCGTAAAAATGTGATAACTTCTCCATGTAATATAGTTAATATTCTTTCAAAAAAAATTAGTGGTAAATCCCAATTCTAATTTTTATATAAAAAAATATTTTTGTAAAAAATACATATATTTTATGTACTTTACAAATTTAAAAAATATATAAAGATGCTATTTTGTAACTAACTTGTTAAAATGATATTTTTACAAATTTAAAAAATATATTAAGATACTATTTTGTAACTAACTTGTTTACTTGACAAATTTTACATAATCTTTTATTTTATCAATGTTCTTAAAATAATTATTATAGTCGTTATCTTGTTGTAAGATAATATCTCAATCAATCGTAGTATTTAAATGTTATAATAAATCGAGATTTTTGTAATTTTTATATAAACAAAATATTTTTTATTATTTACATATTTATTATTCAAAATTTTAATTTTATTATTTCTCAAAGAAAAAATATAAATTTCTCTTATGTAATATTTTGTTAAGGTGATATTTTTTCAGATCTTACTAATATTATTTTAAAAATATTTTACCGCAGAATATAGTTGCTTTTTCGCCATAAAATGATGGTAGGGGTCATCCATGATCCTCATTGATATTGTGGTGTCTGGTCCAATTGTTGGACACCAGGTGATGGTTGATAATTAACCAAATGTGTTTAGGGTTGTGGAGTAATCCGTAAGTGGCAGATTTGGTGAATATCAGTATTTGATAATTTGGAAATCAATAATTTGGTATTTGGGAGTTAATTTGGTTGGGTATTTTTGAAAATTTTGGTAAATATTGTTATTTGATAAATTTTGATAAATACTCATATTTTACCAAAATTTATAACCAAAGTATTAAATTGATCTTTGTCCACATTAAAAAAACAGAACGAAAAATCTTACCCACATTTTTTTAAGAGTATTCACATCCACCATTCTCTTTATAACATAAATAAGCACACAAATAATAAAGCCATCTAATCTTATTGAGCAATCTTAAGATTGTGATATTATCTCAAATCTCAACTTTGCAAGACAATTGTAACTTTATGGATTAAATGTAAGGTTGAATTATATATTTTTAAAATTTTGATAAATAAGTAAATACCAAATTTACCAAAATTTAATATGGTAAATACCAAATTTATCAAACTTAATTTGGGATGAGGATTTGAAGAAGATTTTTTAGCTTTTTGATATTCGATAAATTCTATATTTAGTATTTGATACCGAATGTTCACTCATGAATGATTTTTGTAAATGATTTTTTTTTTCATGATGTTAGATAACTTCTGTTGATTTTTTTATACCGATACTTATTGTTTTTGTTTTTTGCTCCAATTTTTTCGGTGTATTTTTCTTCCGTTTCTTAATAAAGAGTATGTACTTATCAAAAAAAAATGTTCAATTTATTTTCCCGCCTTGTAATATTATACCAAATGTCTTGGGGCAACACATGTATGAGTTGTCTTTGCATATCATAATAACTTTTACCTTTTTCTTTTCTGTTGTTATATATAAGTAAAATCTTGTTAATCAGTAATATTTATATCATAAATGGTGTAGAACGTGGTTTACCTCATAAAAATTCTATCCTGATAAAACCAGATTAAAAAAAACTGCCGTTGAAAAGAATACTCAATAGGGTGAACACTAGAGCTTTAACAATTCGGGAGGGAAGAAAACACATGGACAGTGAGGCCTCAAAGGAAAGAGAGGTTTCTGAAATAGATGGGACTTAGGAGCCCTAGAGGGCCAAGAAGACGGCTAATTTGGACCAAAAACTCAATTATTACCGCCTCTCAATTATTACCGCTTCTAAATGTATCTCCCACACCAATCCATTTTTTTCTTTTCTTGGAATATTAAAAATCTTGAAGCCTCTTTTCCCCAAACCTTTTAACCTTCTAATCATTTGTGGGTGAAATTTAACCTTCTAATTATTAACAAACTTACAAACATATAAAGGTGGCACAAAGTCACATATATTTTTTGAAACTCCGTCCGTTGTGAATATTTATGAAGCTAACCATTTTAAATTTGAATAAAGTCAGAAAATAAAAAAAAGATAATAACTTTGATTGTGAATATTTATTAAACTAACAGCTTTAAATTTGGATCAAATCAGAATACAAAAAATAATAAAATTATTTCTACCAAATTTTAACGGATAACTTTGCGTATGCACCTTAGGTCAGGGTTAAAATTTAATGTTTCATTCACTCATCTAAACTATATGATCTTATTCAGTGTTGGGTGCCCTCGTCCACGTCTCATTGATTACGTTCACATGGATTTTCCATCTATTTTCCGCTCTCGGAACAAATCTGGACCAGTAGAGTATACGGATTTTGTTCGTAGACTTGTTTCGGTCGCATCGGTGGGGGATCGGATCCAATCCTCTCTCCATCTAATTCTAGAGTAATAAATGTTGGTAGTTGTATAATAGAGACGTGGAAGTGCGCTGCAAGAAAAGCAATAAATAATAAATGTGACAACTCTGCGACCAAACGCCATTAATACACCGAGCGTGATCGATAGACACACATTCAATATTCAATAGACACATATTCTCGTTTATTTTTTATACAACCCAATTTCCGTGAGATCTGAGGTCCCCATAGTTAAATTTAAGAAGGGTATGATCACTGGAATATAACTTTGTTTACAGAAATTCTAGATCTCGAAATATTATTTATATGATATGTCATTTGAACTAAATCTATTCGGTTAAATGAGTGAAATAATAAAATAATAAACCAAAGTATGTTTTTGACTTTTTGGGACAACAAAATACAATCACTCTCTCGAAGACATTGCTAATCATCACTCTATGTTGTTAATTTAGATTTTAGGGTACCGGCATATAGAATGGTCCAAATTCGGCGTTTGGATTTTAGAGATTCCCTCGGCAGCCCGCTGACTGCTTTTCCCAAACCTAGGCAAAGTAGATGTGGTTTGTTAACTTATAATTATTCAAAATATTTTTAAAATTTATAGCCTGATAGATGGAGCAAACAATTAGCCGTAGGAAAGTCGCATTAAATAGCGCGGACATGAAAAGATAGAGATACTAGTTTTTTATTTACACTATCTAATATCGAAATTATGTCAATTAATTCAACTTTGCTTCGCCTGACATCTTAAAATATGTCAAAAAAATTGAAAAAATTATATAATGATGTTATGTTTTCTAACTAATTGAAAATGGATATACTAGTTGATCTATTTTGAGAAGGCAAAATGCTAATTAAAAATATACAATAGTTAAATAACTTTTACAAAATTATTCCGATTAATTTGGATTATATTGTATAAAAATACCGGCAATTCAAAAGAAAATAGGCAGCTGGAGAAGGAGGCTGATTTAGCTTTCAGAGTATGGTAAGAAGGCATTAAAAGCAGTCTGCCATGATTACTAGACGACGAGAACCCATCCGTCTTAGAAAAGGATAGGATACGCAAAGAGACTGTAAACTTTTAGTAAAAGACTTGTCAGGTTTTTTTTTTCTTTGCCAAAACTTGCAGGTGATGACAGTATAACAAACAGGATCTCCTCTTCGATGTTTAAGAGACCATCTCGGGATTTGATATAATTTACATTATAACGGATTTACTCTAGTTGACATAGTCAATTTTCTATTTGATACAAAAATGTTAATATAATATCCTACTCGATTGATATATGATCATTATTGTCCTCATAAGATTTCTTTTCAAGTTGAATGTACATTGAGAAAGTTAAACTTTGTTTAATCATTTTTTTATTTAAATAAAACGCAAGTGTTAAATTTATTTTTTTTGATAGAGAGTATTTAATAATTATAAACAAAAGAGTCAAACAAAAAACGACGAATACAAGAAAATAAAAGTCACTGTGCATGGGGGTAGATTTGTTTGTCATCTGCACGGGTTATACTTTCCTATTACATAGACAGCTCGTAAAGGTGAGATAGAAAAGAAAGACAGACAGAAGAAACACAGTTGGTGAATCTAATCTAGTGGAGAAGAAGAGAACAAAAAGAGAAAAAATGGCTCCTCCCTCGTCCTCGTCGTCTCCTTCTTCTTCCAGCTCCAAGTCCCCCAACTCCTTCCCTCCTCTTCACCACCCAACTCACTTCACCCCTGTAAGTACTCAACTCTACTACTTGCTCGAAATTTTCGTTCAGAGTATAACACTGTTTGATCTTATTTATGAACGATTTTCTTATTATTTGAACCGACTCGTTGACGCTTTGCTTAATTATTTGCTGAAATTAATTATGTTTCAGATACAAGAATGCGATCAAGAGGAACAAGAAGAAGATGAGGAGTATGGTATTAGTACCAGAAGAATCTCCACTTCAAGTGCTGTGGATAGCACTAGAACTACCCCAGCCAATAACGATATTTCCCAGTTCAACCGACAAACGGCACTCCACGAGAAGAAGACGAAGAAGCCAAACAACGGCTTAATGGAGAAGGAGAACACCACCAACAACTGGGTATCTTACAATAAGTGTCGTCCACAAGGGAGAGGGAAAATATCTGTCGTCCCTTTGGACAACAAGAATACCAGCGGTACTTTCTCGAGCATCCCTAGCCCAAACACACTCTTCAAGTCCATCTTCTCCACGTTGACCAAGAAGAGCCCTAGATCCACTGCCTCTAATCCGGCCGCGACGGAAGTTAACAACCCGAGGGAGGAGCACTGGAAGATGGCCATTGCCGAGGTGTCTCACAAACTGATACAGGTGACCAGGAAACGGGACGTGGCGGTACTCGAAGCCTCGAGGCTAAGGAGCTCGCTGAGCGAGCTGGAGAAGAAGCTCAACAAGCTCGAAGTGTACTGCCACAACTTGAAGTCCGGGCTCGACGAGTGCACTAACAAAGGGACCCACAAGGGGAAGTTCAGCCGGGAGGAGGTCAACTACGACGGGTTTAACGGCGTCGTTAGTGAGAGAGTTATTGAGCAGTTCTTGGTCTGTGTCTCTGAGGCCAGGTCAAACGTGAGGCTCCTTAGCCGGGCGTTGACCATGCAACTTCGCCACGTTGGGGGTAGGGTTTTTGAGAGGCTGTCCATTCTTCTTCAGCCTTACGAAGTAAAGGTCGCCTCCTTCGCGAAGAACCCGAAGGGAGTGATCGTCTACCTCGAGGCCCTCTTTAACAAGGCATTCTTCGAGGAGTTCGAGTCCGTCGGGTTCCATAAGGGCTCGCCGAGCAGGATCCTGAACCCCATCGACAGGTGCCAGGCTAACTACGCGTCGTTTAACGCTCTAAGAGAGTTGACCTGGGAGGAGGTGTTGACCAAGGGCACGAGGCACTTCAGCGAGGAGTTTAGCAAGTTTTGTGATAGGAAGATGAGCGAGATCGTGTCCATG
>SOPF01016877.1:0-13220 GCA_012979155.1 Hypericum perforatum
TTTTTTTATTATTGGAAAACAGAGTGATCTAGATGTCACAATAATGTATATTCATAACCTAGAAATAAGCACACAATAATGAAAATTAATGCCTCGCAAACCGGAAGTCTGATAACGTAAAAAAAAACAATGGAAATGATATCTAGCTACATTTTTGCAAGCCGAACTATATCAAACTACAGTCCAACTTCTAGCGTATTATGTCACAGTTCACACAGCCTTTGAAAGAAATTGGAAGTTTTTGATTAATTGTAATATTTATATCATAATTTGCGTAAAACCCTTCTTGTGATTTTTTCATCGAAGTTATATTGTGTTCATAACTAAATAACCAACAAGAATATAATAATACATTGTACACTATTCTTAGGATGGTCATGTTCAAAAGGAGGTCATAGAGTTTATAATCACAAGGCACTGCGATATCCATGCAATACCACTCAAAACACTTTTATAACCACCTTTGTACGTAATACCATTCTCCTTACCCAAGCCCTTACAAGGACGAGAAAGATGGAGATCACCGGTCGATCCGCCACCTTTCTCCTCCTCTTTCTTGTCTCTTCCTCCATCCTCCCATCCTTCTCTTCCGCACTCTGTGTCGCCCGCGACGGCAACTATACTACAGAGGCACCATCCCTCGCACCCTCATCGTCGTACGCGGCAGCCCCCGCCCCCACGTCAACGGAAGGTGGCTCGAGCTGGCCATTCTTCCGCAACCCGTTCGCCTCCTTCGCTACCCCGGCCCTGAAGCTGATATGCGACAAGACTGACCATCCCGCAGAGTGCATGGCCACGATCGTCCCGTTCCTGTCGGGCCAAGTCGACGTGGTCTCGGTGCTCAAGGCGGAAATCCACGCCCTAAACAAGGGATTCAAGGACGGCCTCTCGATGATCGACACGTTGTACTACGGGGCCAAGGCCGATCTCCAGAGCACCCTCGACGTCTGCCTCGACGTCTACCAATCCGGGGACCTTGACTTCAAAGACGCCATGGTTGCCCTAGAGAATGGCGACCTCGGGACGCTCAGGATCGTGCTTAGCGCCGCCGTGGACTACCCCGACACGTGCGACGATGCATTCGATGAGGGTGGCGTCGAGAACGCGTTGCGGGAGAACGATGACTTGTTGGGGATCCTGGCAAGTAATTGCTTGGCCATCGCTGAGCTTCTGCCCTCCGTCTAATCTTAACTAATAACTAATTGTCCCACATACAATCAACATTTGAGTGTAATTAAGTTGGATTAATTGGTGACTAATTTGTTGTGTATGTGAGTGCCACAAAGGATGGCACAAATGGGTTTGATAATCTTGTAAATTTCTTATTGTGGTGCATTTTTGTCTATGTATGGTGTATACTTCGGGGAAGAAAATGTTAACAATTACTTGAGATGCTTGGTCAGATTAATATGAGATCATCCGATTCGAACACCTTTGATTTGTGTTGCGGATAACATTTTAGTATAATCACAATGCATATCATATATGGATTGACTTTGCTGGGGGCAAATTTTGCACTATCACCCGCGAGGAAAAGCAAAGGGCCCTCTTTCCCATTTCTCCTCCTCCAATTACAATGTTTCTGTACCTAGACATGGCACAAAAATGACCTGCGCTATTCGCATCCCTATCCACAGTACACTTCGGATAGAAAAAATGTATTCACCAACCTACTTCGAGCAAGGTCATGGTCCTTCATGGAGATATTCGGAGAAAATGATTGTCTGAGATACGTTGTCGTTGTCAACCCCGTTAAGACCTGAGTAAGGACTGGACATAAACATTGAGGATGTCCCATCAGACTCGAATGCCAGTACAGCATTGTCTGAAGTTTGGCAAGGTCATCGTCCTTCATGAAGATCTTCAGAGAAAACGACCGTCCGAGATATGTTGTCGTTGTCAAACCCAGTAAGACCAGAGTAAGGACCGGACGAAAACACCGAGGACATGCCATCAGACTCGAATGTCGTACAGGACTGTCTTAAGTTGGGCCGAGGGTTTGAAGTCAACTCGGAGTCCTGGTACTCGGTGACACGCTGCACCATTTTGAGGGATTGTACTACTTCGCCCATTGTAGGTCTCTGGTTTGCCTCAGGGGAAACACAAGCTGCAGCAATGGTGCATACCCGTGTAAAGTCTTCCCTGGAATACTTGCCTTCAAGTCTTGGGTCAGCAAGCTCTTCTAATCGGTCTTTCTCTCTAAAAATTGGCCGGGCCTGGAAGGAAGAAAACAAGCATAAGAATTTCAACCTCACGACGACAGAAACTATAGCACAAAGGAAGTAAATAGCGGACCAATATGAAGGAACAATGGTCTTTTTGTACTAACCCAAGTGACGAGGTTCTCCAGACCAGATGGTTGTGACATATCAACGGGCCTCCTTCCTGTGAGCAATTCAAGCAAGACCACTCCATAGCTGTAAACATCGCTTTTTACTAGTAGATGTCCCGTCATGGCATATTCTGGGGCCACGTAGCTACAAAGTCAGACAACACTTGTTAGGGAAAAGAGAGAGGAGTAGGAAATTTTCCGAATCGTTACCAGAGAGCACAAGGGACCAACCCGAATGTTCCCATTACACGAGTGGAAAGGTAATTTGTTCTGCCTTCAGGTGCCTGTTTAGCAAGTCCGAAATCGGCAACTTTGGCATGAAAGTTTTTCTCAAGCAGTATGTTGGAGGCCTTGAAATCCCTGTGGATGACACAGGGTTGCGAGTCCTCGTGTAGGTAAGCAAGTCCTCTTGCAGCATCAAGAGCAATCTTCATTCTGGTATCCCAATCCAAAGGGCAGTTGATGCCAGGCGGACCTACGAAGGAGAAAAATTCAGGGTCCAACGTATTGTGAGAGAGGTTCTGTTTTCCGGAAGCCAAGGAATCTGAAAATTATCAGGAATTTACCATGGAGCCAGGCCTCCAAACTTCCATTTGGAACAAGCTCATAGCAGAGTAGGTTTTGTGAAGAATTATGATTGCTGTAATAACCAACAAGTTTGACAAGATTCCGGTGATGCAACCGGCTAAGCATTTCAACCTCCACCAGAAATTCTTTATCACCTTGCTGTGCTCCGCTAGTAAGCCTCTTTATTGCTACAGCTGTACCATCACTCAAGACACCTTTGAAAACTTGGCCAAAGCCACCCTCGCCAAGAATGCTTGCAGGTGCAAAGTTATTAGTAGCTTCTTTAAGTTCTTCATAGGCAAAAAACCGTGTGCTGGTGGTAGGATGTCGAAGAGATCCATTTGGTGGCACAGAGTCAACTGCCTTCAGTTTCACTGCAAAGCAAATTGACAAGGAATGAAGATCGAAAGGTGAACACAAAAAAGCAAGTAACTACCAACTACTAAGTTTGAAGGAGCAGTAAACAATATCATTTCCGACACGTGAAAAAGAAGGTTACGTTTGCTAACGAACAAATGTGATTCGCAGTCTTTGCCGAGTTTAAGAAGTGAGACGATAAACAGGTGGGTAAAGAACCATCTGCCACGTCTGATTGACGGGGCCACAACAGGACACCAAAAAAATCCTTCCATACCCAGAAAATTAATCTGTATGAAGACTGTAAAAGTTTTTACGAGGAGTGTATAATAAGAGAGAAGGGAAAAAATGTATCTAATATGTTGTGTTCCAATTTCCATCTTCTGATGCAGAGAAAGGGAGCAAGATACAGAAATCATGGCAAGAAATACGTCTTAGAAACAAGTGTGTTCAAGAATGTGAATTCTCCCATCACGTTATAAAGAAGAAACATTAAGTTGTTCTGATTAAAGCAAAGTTCTAGCAAAATACTCTTGGGATTTCTTTGTGAGCTAGCAGAGAGGCATAGACAAGAGGCTTTAAGATTAACACATACCAATTTCTTTAGAAGACATTTTAGGCTTCCTTTCACGGATTGCGCATGAACAGATTAGGAACGCAGATATGATGGCTACTATTGCTATGCCAATGCAAATTCCAAGTATTAAAGTGAGATTCCAATGTTTGCCGCGATGCGTAACCTTGCCCATTGTAGAATTGGAAGTTGGATTTACCGGGGCTTCAATCGGTGAAGGAGCATGAATAGGGGCTGCACAAGAAATGAAAAGGATGCTTTGGCACACATAACAAGTAAAGAGACCAGCAAAGTAACTATTAGTACGAGCAAGGATCCAGAAAAATGGCTTCAGGGAGAGAAAGAAGAATAAACGCCAGACAATATGATTCTTCACAATCTATTGCCTCGTAAGTCAAAATCCGGATTACAACATTTAAGTGATCCATCAATGCGTACATGCAGGTCTCCCACATTTCACACAAAAATTCAAATTATTTTCTCATAAGTTGGTGTATGTTTCATAAAAAAAGTTGGGTACCAGATAATCCTATCCTTCCCCTTTAATCATCTAACTCGAAACAAGAAGATAAAGACAAGGAGCAAAGTACCATAACCATACCAAAACAATATTTAAGCGATATTAAGAACCATCAACTGCTGCTGATCACATGAAAAAGTGAAACTAACCTGGTGAAGGAGCAGGTGGCTGGAACCATGTTAGATTTAGGAGCTTGTAATCATCCATAAGATTCTTGACAAAATGAACCTTATGCGTGCCAAGTGAATTGTTTATTTTAGAAGCATCGCTGGCAGGAAAACTTTCTCCGGCAAGAGGAGTGATATCCATAGAAATATTCATATTGGATGAGCTGACCAGATAAAAGTTGATCAATTCGATTTGCTTAACTGCTAAGCTGAGTTGATACGCTAACTCTTGAAGGAACATGTTCCAATCAGGATTTTGTGAGACGTTCAAAAGCAGAAGGTCAAGTTTTATTGGATAAGCACAATCACAACCACGACTCCCTCTTTTCAACACCATATCCGGTCCACAACAATCTGGGGAAGCAGGGAAAAGCTTGTGAATATACAATACAGCATCAGCAAAGTACCTCAATGTACAAGAATATAAAAAATCAATCTAGTCTTAAGAGGGGGAGTACAGAGGAGGAGCAAACTTCACTAACCAGAAACAACCGGAGATAATGGAGGCTGAAACAACCCTGAGCTGGTTCCATCGATGCCAAGCTGTGTCGGGGCAATCCCTATCGACCCAACACTTGGGGACACTGCTCCAGTCTTCTGTTTCAAGGGCCTGGACAACTCTAAACTGGAAGGTGGGTGGCCCGAAGTAACAAACTCCCCATACTTAGGAGATTGGGCTGGTGCCAACACAAAAGCAGGCGCACTTACCGGAGAAAAAAGCCTGCGCCCTAGCTTGTGGAATGGTATTGAATTCTCAGGCTGCAGCTTATCAGAAACCAAAGGTTTCTTCGGCTGATTTCCGAATTCGCTGGCTCCCACCTCGCGAATAACATGAAATGCGATGACTAAAAGTAGTAGCAACAAGCAATAGGCTTTGCTAAATAATAAACCTGCACAAAAAGGCCTCCAGCATTACAAAAGAAAAATCAAAACTTTCAATTTACAAAATTATAAGAGCTGCAGCAGATGTCAATTTCTAACAAGATCCAGACAAAAGATTCCTACTTCCCTCCAAAAATCCAACTCTTTTAATACAATTACACGCTTCAATACAACCAAAACTAGACTAGTCCCTAACAGTTCATTTCATCAAAAAAAAAAATTTGTCTTAAAAAAGGAAACAAACGAAATGGAGAAAAATGGGGTGGGGAAGGTGAAAATTACCGGCGGTGCATGAAGCTGGAAGCACCGACATCACCACCGACGGCGTTCGATTAGAATCAGCCGCCCAATTAAAGATCCACCGACAATGTTCCCGGGCAGAAACAGCCTCTTGAGGTCGGAGGACGGGACCGGGAACGTGCGAGCGGGGAGTTATTAATTTAGTTCCCGGAGAATGCAACTTAACGGCGGTGAGTCGGTGGTCGTAACGGCAACTCCGGAAGGTCGAGCCTCGAAGAGTGCGGTTGCGTTGTTGGTGGAGGGAGGATGTCGTTCGTTTTACTCCACTGTAGTGTGAGTGTGTGTTTGTGGGAATATAGAGGAATAATTAATTAATATAAGATGCTAGTCACACGTAATTACTAATTAGTTAAAAGAATTTAGCCCCGCGTAATTTCAATAACAATTTTTTACTGCTTTTTACTTCAAATATGTCCAAGTTAAAATAATATTCTTAGCGTTGATCAAAGTTGAAATAATGTTCTTAGCGTTGATCACAGTGATTGTCAGTTAATTTTATTATGTTCTCTTGATTGTTTGTGATTGTATTTCGTTCAAGTCAGCGATTTAAAAAAAAAGATATTGGGAAACTATCAAGTCAGCTAATTGGAATACAATAATTTGGAAATTCGATTTTCTTAGCTGATGTAAGTATCATTAAAGATGATAAAATGTTATTAATGACCAAATAATACAGATGGTAATTAAATGAAGTGCCATTTAATTAGAAGTAGTATCCGGACATGTATTAAAAAGAACATATACAACACATAAAAGGTTGCGTGAGCGAATGAGTGGGAAATGCACATGCGAGTAGCATGCTTTTTCGCCGTCGGCAGAGAGAAAAAGTACAAAAGCTAACTGTAATAAACGAATTTACCAAAAAGGGAGCGTCGCTCTTGCCGGTTGAGGGGTTGAATTCGGTGTCCGTTAATTTTCATGCAAAGTTCTAATATTTTTCAGGCAAAGTTGTAATAATTTTCAGATATTAATTTATATATGAAGCGATAATAATTTTACTTATAAAATGATAATAATTTATCTATAAAGTCCCCGTCTGATCGGTTGAGATTTCTTGCTCTGGATTGCTGCCCCAACAGCAAATGCCTAATTCCGGCTCTTAACGATGGTATTTTGTGCCCCCGGTTTCGTTAATTTCCGTGCTTGTTAAGAGCACTAATAACAAGGTCCAGTTGAAGTTTTTGTTCACTTTAAGCTACTTCTCTTTTGACAGCAAAATTTTGCTAAGCTACTTAGTAATAAATAGATAATCTAACACACATATATACTTTATATTGCCACTCAAAAAGGAAACATTTTAAATTCAATAGTTTCCTTATTTAAATTCGAGCCGAAATATACCAGTATACCACCTGCAGGTTTCTGCCACGAACTCCGACAAGAATTAAGCTTCGGTCACCGGTCCAAAAATCTGCTAATTCCGTTGATGGAAAACCTTGGCAGGAAGCAACTCCCGGTGAACATGTTGGCCACAAAAAGGGAAACCCAACTCGTCGTGGGGTTATGTTTTTCTTGGTGTGCAGACAATTTTGTAAACACTACAGCGACACCCATTTTTGTCGTTTTATAAGTTGTCCCAAAGAATTTTGAGTTGGTTGGGTTCGTGTCACTCGGATTTGATACTAAATTGTTTTGATTGGTTTTGGATGCTTATTGCTTTTGGAGGTAGTTGTTTGTTCGTATGATTGCTTTTGGGCCGCACCGGTGTCTCCTCTAAGGTTTTTTTATTATTATTTTAAAGTTAATATTCGCTAATATTTATCAAGGTGTTCTCTTTTTTTTTAGTAATCAATGTCCACAGGTCGAATTTTTTCATGACTCGGTTCATGTCAGAAAAAAATTAATTATCCGTACAGTCATGGAAAAAATATTCGTGACTTGGTCTTCTTTTGTTGGAGCAGATTATGATTTTTTTTCCTGGAACTACTTGACCTTCTCTCGAACCTCGACCTCTTCGATGGCCCCATTTCCATTGTCCCCTGAGCTCTTCCATCTCTACCTTGCTCCTCCTGAATTCCCACACCATCATCTCTTCGTCTCCCATTTTTGTCGTCACCCGCATCTGCAGCCTCATCGTCGACACCATTTGTATTATCCCAAAGAAGAGCCCCCCCTTCCTCCTCGTTCTGTGCTCGTCTATCCTACTCTGGCCATGCGTATACCATCCCGTAGAGGAGGATCATCGGGAGCGAGGAGCTCACATTCCTCATCACGTATAGGACCCCTCAAAACCTGTTGAACATATTGAATTTTGACTCCGACGAGACCTTATCGTCGAACTTGATGGCCAAGGCCTAAAATCTTGCCTCCATCACCCTTGTTCTCCAACCCGATACTGAAGTATCACGAAACTTTGTCCATGATCGTGCCTCAACGACAGCGAACCAACAACAAAGAATGGTTGAAATTGAATCGTTGTGGTCTCACCATCTCGTCATAGCAGACCGTCGCGCCTCCATTCTCCCTCACTATCATCTTCTTCGTTCTGCTGTATCAGAAGTTCAAACCTATTTTCTCACTCCATCGACAATCAAAATACAAGAAAACACAATGAGAGAATGTCAAGGATATGTCGGGAGTTGATTTCGAGCTAGGAAAATGGTAGGCCAGGTGATCGAAGACCAAGTCACGTGTTTTTTTTTCGTGATTTGGTCATGAATTTTTTTTCATTTTTTCATGACTCGATCCAAGTCACGGAAAAAAATGGTTGTCCTACGTGGACACCAATTTCGCAATAAAAAATTTAGCGCTATTTTTGTACAATAGCATTTTTTTTAATAAAAAAATCCCCCTCTATATCTCTTAGTATTCAAAAATCATAATACGATTAAAATAAAATTTGAGTCGATTAAAATTATAAAAAATTTAACAAAATTTTAACACTACTGTAATTTTAAAAGTTTAGTTCAAGCTCCCTACACTTTTGCACGTCAGTATATTTTTTCGTTCGTTTAAGACAGCCTGTGAGTATAATTGGGAACCGATTCGGGCACGTGGAAGGACCCAAGAATGTGAAAAGCAATGCAGCGCCCAACGAAGGAGCACAACCCAAAATAGATAAAGGAGCACATTTGGCGCCCTTTTTTATCCTTCATAGGGTTCCCTCTTTATGTTTTATGTTGGTGAGAAATTTTGGTTTGAAACTCATCACATTATATTAAGATTGCAGCCGAAGGTTATGAGCTCGTAATAGAAGATCTGGTCGATCCAATGGAAATTGTTAATCTAAAAGTTTATTCATCTTCATTTAAGAAAATATTGATTTTTTTTTTAATTTAACAAGAAATTTGAGACAATTGTGTTATGTATGTTACATGTTTCCACCCAAAAAAAATGGGATAATTCCCCTCAGGCCCCTCGGGTTTGCGGAAATTAATGATTCAACCCTTCTAGTTTTTTTTTATTATGTAGCCCCTCTAGTTTGTGAAAAGGATATTATTTAATCCCTGTTGCCGGAATCAGCTCTTTTCTCCGGCGAAAATGGACCTAAGATTACTAAAATATCATTTTCCTTTAAAAAGTAAAAAAATAAATTGAAATACAATCGTAATTCGTATTGAGCTAAAATTTTTCATGAAGTATCCTAAAAATATACATGATTTGCGTAAAATAAATTTTGGAGGGACAGAAGTATTTTGTTTTATTTTCCAACATGCCAAAAGTTTGTAAAATTATATAAAATAGAAAATTTGTCTAATTGGGCTAAAACTTGTCACATGTGTCTTTAAGCATCTTTAATGAATTTAGGAATCAAAAAGTCTAGATTCTCACGAGCCAATTTTGAAAAAGTCTGGGGATACCAAAAATATAGAGTTTTAATTTATTTTTTTACTAAAGATGGAGTCTTTAGTAAAGATGCTTAAGGATAAATAGAACAAGTTTTAGGTCCTAAATTCACTAACTATGCTTAAGAACATATGGGACAGGTTTTAGTCTAATTAGACAAATTTTCTATTTTATATGATTTTACAAAATTTTGGCATGTTGGAAAATAAAAAAAATAACTATGTGCCTCCAAAATTTCTGAAATATTTTACATAAATCATGTATATTTTTAGGATTCTTCATGAAAAATTTCAGCTCAATACAAATTATGATTTTATTTCAATTTATTTTTTTACTTTTTTAAGGAAAAGGATATTTTAGTAATCTTAAGTCCATTTTCGCCGGAGAAAAGAGCTGATTCTGGCAACAGGGGTTAAATAATATCCTTTTCACAAACTAGAGGGGCTAAATAATAAAAAAAAAACTAAAGGAGTTGAATCACTAATTTCCGCAAACCCGATGGGCTTGAGGGAAATTATCCCAAAAAAAATGTATGTTACATGTTATTTAGACAATATTTTTTATATTCAGAAACCATTGTAGATTTCGTATAAAACTTATCAGCAGAACATTTGTCTTAAGAGAACCTTATAATCTTCATAGTACTAGATGGAATCGTTAAATCACCCAACGTAAAAATTTCTCCGGTTTCGGAAAAGGATGTTCCTCTCAAGACATGGAGAAGAACATACGGGCTCATAAATACACCATTACACAACAAATCTACCAGTGGGCCCAAATGGAGCCCAGGCCTAACTACCTGCGGCAGGGGCAAGGTATCAACCTCGTCGGAATAATCTTTGAATTGATTAATCATGAATAAATGTTGAGCAAAAACAATTTTACCTAAAATTATTATTATTTTTGTTAGATTAATTGAAAGTAATTAAAGAATACATGGAAATGCTAATATTACAATAAAATAAAAATATTTAACTAATATATACGACTTAGGATAATATACTTTTAATATAAAAAAATCAACTTGACAAACAATCTAATGAGTTGATCAGAAATATTTAAGAAATTCGGATAACTTCTAGTGGGTGTTTGGTTTGGCTGTTAAAAATTAGTAATTCGCTGATAGATATCTATCAGCCAATTTTTTATGTTTGGTAAATTAAAAAAAATAGTTGTTGGAACTCAAACACCAATTTTTCCGACAGTTAAAATTTATAGCTGTTATATTTAACTGATGACTATTAAAATATTAAATTACTAAATATCCATTGATTCAGATAATTCCAAATTAAATATTAAATTAAGGACACTTTTTAATTGGCAAAAATATAGAGATAAATATTAAATATTATTATATTAAATATTAAATTAAGAGTGACAATTTTTTTTATTGGTGAAAACATAGAAATAAATACTAAATATTATTATATTAAATATTAAATTAAGATAAATATTTTTCAAATTGGCAAAAGCATAAAGATAAATAATATGTATTGTATTAAATATTAAAGAATGATGTTTATTAGTCAATTACCCTTATAAGTAATTTTATAACTCAACAGCAACAATCAATGCTCGTTTACCAAACACTTTTGCAAAAATTGGATATCAGCTATCAGCTGAGTACTATTATCCAATAGCTGATCGATCAGCTGACAGCGAACAGCTAATAGCTAAATTTCATCAGTCGTACCAAACAGGCCCTAAAAAAATTAGTTGTTGAAACCCAATAACTGATTTTTTCAACATTTATAGATGATCAATTCAGCTGTTAGCTTTTATATTATCAAATTACCATAATACGTTATTTAGAATTCACAAATCTATTTGAAAATCTTAACTTATATTGATTTTTCCTTTTTTTCGAATTTAGTAGTTTTTTTATTTTTATTTATTTTGTACTTGAAAAATCTAGAAAATTGGATGAGGATAAAGATCTGATAAAATTATTTTGTTGAGTTAAATATTATTTTAATAATTCATCGATTGAAGAGAGTTGTTAGGGGTTTAACCATTATTGAGGATGAGAACCAAGTAAAATAAATTTATTGAGTCAAATATTTTTTTTACTAAGTACGTGAATAAAATTAGTTTTTAATAATTTTCGTTAATATTTTGGTGAGTGAAATTAAAAATTTATAAATAGTGAATTGAAACTTGTTCTTATAACATATTAAAAGAATAAAATTCACTAGTCTAATATCTTTCACAATTCAACAGTAATCGAATATCAGCTATGAGGTGACAACTAATCTATTATCAGCTAACAACTGAATTTGATCAGCTATGCTATGCCAAACATACCCTTAGTGGGTGTTTGGTTTGGCTGTTGGAGAGTAGAGGTTGGCTATTAGGTATCTATCAGCTGATTTTTAAAGTGTTTGGCAAAAGAAAAAAAGGTTAGCTGATGGCTCTCAACAGCTATTTATCTAACGGCTACAATTTGTGGCTGATGCCTTTAATGGATGGCTGTTGGAAGATTAAATTACGAACACATCCTCGATTCAGATAAGCTTAATTAAGAGAATTTTTTAATAATATTTACTATATTAAATATTAAATTAAGATGGGCACTTTTTTAATTAGCAAAAATATATGAATAAAAAATATATATTATATTGAATATAAAATTAAGAGAGATATTTCTTTAATTAGGCATAAACATATAGATTATAATATGTACTATAATAAATAATAAATTAAGAAAAATATTTTTTTAATTAGCAAAAGCATAGAGATAAATAATATATACTATATTAAATATTAAATTAAGAGAAACACTTTGTTATATATTAAAGAATGATGTTTATTAGTCAATTACCCTTAAAAGTAATTTTACAACTCAACAACAACAGCCAATGTTAATTTACCAAACACTTTTGCAAAAATCGAATATCAGCTATCAGCTGAATACTATCAACCGACAGCTAATCAGCTGACAGTCAACAGTTAACAGCTAAATTTCATCAGCCGTACCAAACAGACCCTTAATTTTCAAAACATTTGCACCCAAATTTTTTTTCCGACCCCTGCCAATAACAGGAGGAAATTTTTTTTTTGGGTGTTACTGTTCACGTTAAATTACGAAATTAGTACCCAAATGAAAAAATTACGAGTTTGGTATCCAGCGTGGTAAAAATATTTTTTTTCCCAGGTACTGAACTAGTACGGTATAAAATACCGGGTATACCAATACCGGGTATTTTATACCGATTGCAATACCCTAGATTTTACACCGGGTATACCAATACCCGGTATAAAATCCCAGGTAATGAACCAGTACCCGGAATTTTGGGCCGGGTACCGGTTGAAGATTTAGATCTCAAAAAGTTATGCGGATTCAAAAAAAAAATTCTCAAATCGGACATCCGAGCACCAAGATATTGCTCTTCCAAATTTTTTTTACATAATCTCTCAATTTGAGGATTAAAAAAATTCAAAAAAATTAAAATAAAAAAATAATTTTTTTCTCGCTTCTGGTTTTACGGGGTTTTTTAAAAATTTTCATATTTTGAATTTAAAAAAAATACAAAAAAATAAGAAGCGAAAAAAAATTAATTTTTTTGAATCTTCATAACTTTTTGAGATCTATTTCATGAAACCAAAAAACGTGAATAACTTTTTTTGACGTTTTTTGGTTTCATGAAATAGATCTCAAAAAATTATACAGATTCAAAAAAAAATTCGAATCGAACATCCGAGCACCAAGATATGGTTCTTCAAAGTTTTTTTTTT
>SOPF01016882.1:0-12133 GCA_012979155.1 Hypericum perforatum
TCTCCGAGGGGACCAAGGCCGTTACCAAGTTTACTAGCTCCTGAAGGATTTGAGAATTTTTCTAGGGTTAGAGTTTAGGTGTTCTTTTTTTTCTTCTTATTATGTGATTTGTGCTTAGTTCTGTTCTTTAAAAAAGTGATGGATGGACTCTTTAGAAGTGGACTACGATGCCGTTTCGTTTTCTTAAAAAAAACAACGGAGGTTGAAGATGATTTAAAAAAAATTGTGCTATAGTTGTAGTGTTATAGTTGCTTCGTTGGTTAATCGGTTGACTCTGTTTCTTGTTAGGTTAATTTTGTTTTTGGTTTTCAATAAAGAAATGGTATGTGGTGTTCTAGTTGCTTCGTTGTTTATGTTAGTGGTGATGAGATATAGTTGCTTCGTTGTTTATGTTAGTGGTGATGAGATATAGTTGCTTCGTTGTTTATGAGGTCAGAAGAAGAGAGGAGGAGAGAGGAAGGGGGAGGAAAGGGGGATGAGAAAAGGGAAGGAGCAAGGAGGAAGAAGGAGAGATAAATTTTTTTAGTTTTTTGTTTTGTTTTTTAGTATAAGGACATTTTAGTCATTTTCTGTGCCTCCTCGTCGGAGATTTGCTCTGGTTCTGAAAATAGGGGAGAAATCGTATAATCTCGCCAAACTAAGAGGGATTTTTAATCAGTTTGCGAAATACATGGAGGAAATTATCTATTTGTTTAAACTAGAGGGGGCCAGATGTAATTTACCCTAAAATCAACTAGGACCCGAGTTCAATATTTTTTTAAAATATAGGGACGGCTAAATAATTTTCCAAAAAAGAGGGACCCCAGAGAATATTGTAATTAAGACTAGGGACTAGGGAGTAATTTGCCCTTTTATATCAATCATATCATGAGAAAAAATTTCTTGTCTAGGTAAAATCGATATTTTTTTCTTGTCTTGTTAACTAAAAACGAAAAAATAAATATATTAACATGTGGACACTAAATTTACAAATGAAATTCTCATACAAATTTTATAATTTTTCATATATATTTTTCATATATATATATATATACACACACACACAATTCAGACATCCATCACAATAAAGTAGTCGGTCTCTTTACGAACCAGGGACAGCAACATCCATTTCTCACGGGAAAAGACTGCAACATTTAACTTATAACGCATGAACCATTTACAATAAGGAAAAATAATATAACGTCACAGTTTTTTTTTCTTCAACAAAACGTTTCCATTTTCTAACATAAAGGCTATTAATTGGACAATAAAGGAAAATTTGTCACCTCGGAAAATCTCACGGAGCAGCAAAATTCCATCCAATACAAACTTAACACCGTAACCAATTAATAATAACGTGATATAATCAACGCAAATATTAATTCAACGAAATAACAACCAGTTGGAATAATAATCAAATAATTATTCTAACCGTCTTCTCCCAATTTATCCATGGCAGTAAAATCCTCATGCATATATCAATGAAACCATAAACACAGGTTTCGGTGGACTCACAGAATAATAAGGAGAACATAAATTTTTATGATATAACAGCTAATCCAATAATGTACCAATAAAGGTGATCAATATAATTCAAAATAAATTATTTAACGTAAACAACAGTAAGACTCACAACGGCTAGTTATAACAACCAAATCACGACGATAATGGGCATAAACATTCTGTAACAATTCGGACTAGCAAAGAAAGTAGGGAACACATAGCAAACAACTCGTAGTATGCTACGAATACATATATACACAGTTAATAACCATAATTTACTAATAATAAGAGTTTAAGATTGTTGGAACTTATATTAGTAAATCATGGTATTGACATGCATATATGTAAATCAAGGAATAATACGGTTTGCATAACCGTTAATATGTCACCTCCTTCTATCGTTAGTCCTCCACGATATCACGAACTTCGGAGTTAATCCTGGACGAGTTCGCGGTTTCACCGTGTGCCCTTAAACTCTTATTATCCGCCTTATAGCTTCAGGCCTCCGTGGGTAAGAAAGTTCCCAAGGTACAACGCTTAATCACGTGAACAATAGGAATCACTATTGAACACTTTTTGAACCTTAATGGTCTAGAACTCCGACACAAATGAGAAATGTTATGATCTAGAGAGAGAGAGGTGAATAGCCCAAAGAAGAGTGTGAGCTAAGGTGTGTTTTAGAATGGAGGAGGAGAGCTCCTTTTCTAGGCCTCCAACATTCAATTCCACAATAACCATGATCATTATGGCCATTAACAAGGTGAGTAAATGGGTAGTTTACAAGGCCATAAACTCCCATATTAACTTGGTGGTTATTCTCATTAATTTGGCCAGAAATTAAATTCAAATGCCATTAAGGACAAGAATGTTCCATGGGCTTATCCCAGAGGAAGCCCAATGGATTTTGGATTGAGAATCGCTTCAACAAGTCCGGCCCAACTCCAAAAGATAAGACCTTGAACTTGGAATAATTCTCTGAAATCCAAATTCTACAACCTATAACCATACCACCTTTAAGCCAATTTTCATTCACACCTAGAATTGATTTCTCGCAAGTGTTTTATAATCGCAAGTATTTTATATCGTTACGAAACTTAGTCAACGAGTTTTGTAATGATCTCACAAATACCCCAAACCATTTGGTGTGATCTCATAATACACTCATTTGTATTTAACCATCTCTTCCTTAGTTATAAACCAATTCTCCAACACCTACATCAAAAAAATTATATCAGCGATTGATGTCAGTGCCTACATTAGAAAAATTATATCAGCGATTGATGTCAGCGCCTATATTAATGGTTGGATCAGTTTTGTTCTCCGCCACCTTCGATGTATCCTCTTTCAGGAACCGAACAAGGTTGAGCATGGTGAGATAAAATAACTTTTTCTGTTGCCACCTTTTGAACTCGATATCATTGAACTTTGTTGTCTTTTTGGCATGGACAATTCTCGGGACTGCTAGCACTAGTGCGCATCTTATTGATGCTATCTCAAAGTACACAAATCTCGTCTTAAGATTGTTGGTTGTCAGAGCTTGTGTACTTGATTAGAATATTTTATATAGTTGAGGCAAGAGTTGAACTCTTTATGTATAAGACGAGATTGTTTGTAAATTTCAGTGCGTATGAACTACAATAATTGTCATTAAAATATAATGACTAGAGCACTTCCAAGATCATTGCACTATAAATCTCGAAGTTTCAACAAACTATTAGAGACTCGAAACTTTTGTTAGAGAGAGAAAGAGAGGAGAACACTATTCCTAATAACTGCTTATGCAATAAATGATTTGCAATTGAGAGGTTAACCTATTTATAGATTCTCAAAGAAAATATTTATGATTCATGAAAATAAATTTTAAAGAGTTATGTCCATATTTTTTCCAGTCTATTTCATAATTATTAAATAATTTGTATCCTTTGATTTTGTATCATTTGGTTTAAAATCAAATAACACCAATAATATGAGAGACACCAACATTTGTTTTGATGTAAAATTTCTTGGGGTTTCTAAGATCTAAAGATATTATTTCTTCTTTAATTTGGGACTAGGTTTTATTGATAAGTATCTATGTCCGAATTTCCAACAATTAAATTGGAGAAAATAAAATCCAATTCATGCCCGTGAAAGAGAATTCTTCTTTAGTAGCAAAATGGACCGAGTCAAAATACAATCATAATAAGTGATATAGTATGACTCTCATTAGTAACATGATGATATAATATGAAAATACCTTTGATGATATAATATGATCTAATTTCATTAATAACGCCCGTAATAACGTCACATTTTTTACAGTATAGTCATTATTGAGCGATCTCTTGAAAATAGGTTCATTAACATGTACATATTAACCTCTGCGTATCTGATGTCAGTCGTTCGCCCTTCTGGATCTGTTGTTTATAGTCTGTCCCAATTATCTTTCGTATACTTAACTACGAACATCTAGCCGACCTCGCTCTTGCCTGGCGCTCCTTTCGCGAGGATAATGACTTTTTAGTGTGTTCAGAAAGTCCAACACTGTTCGATTGATTTACATTTTTCAAGTATAAGTTTATACAATTTTATATGAATTTAGGAAATATATGACTTCAAAATGTTAGAATCTGTATAGCTAATAAATGTTTGCAACCAGTCAGCGTAATGATAATAGTTAGTCCAATTTAACAAGATATTTTAAGGTGGATGATACAATAATCATGAACATTGATAGCAAAATTTTATAATCTTTCAACCAAACTCAAATTTAAATATAAGTACACTTTACCTATTCGTAATTTGACAAATATCATACTCATGCCAAATATTTTCAATCATATACTTTATAAAATTACTAAGCATATAGACTAATTTACCAAATAAAATCAAATGGTCTGAACACGAAATTTATCAAATCACAAGTAGATAAAATATAATTTTTTCCCTTTAAATATTACCTTCAAAATATTGTTCACCACGGTTTTTTTTTAACCACACGGTAACAGGCTCATTGTCACGAACAATCCATTTGGTTCAAACTAGTTGATTCAATTATTTATTAGTCTTAATTCTTATCGTTGATCTTTCTAGTTTGAGTTTTAATGTATACGCGTGTGTATTTATACATGCCAAAGATTCAAGTGACCAGAGAGTAAACTAAACTAAATATTTGAGATTATAATACGTCGTGGAGAAAAATCAACAATTATCTGTCGTCTACTTAATTACCAATAATCTAGAAGCGGGTGTTCACGAAGTCTAAAACCATTCAACTGATTTACATTTTTCTAGTTTAAATTTCTACAATTTTATATAAATTAAATATAATGAATTTCAAAATGTTAGAATCTTTATAGCTAATACAAGTTTGCAACCAACCAGTAAAATGATAATAGTTTGTCCAACTTAACAAGATATTTGAGTTGGATGATACAATAATGATGTGATTGCAAAATCTTACAATCTTTTTATCAAATTCGAATTTAAATATGGAAAAATATATTTTACTTACTTGTAATTTGAACAATTTTATATTCATGTAGTGTGATTTCAACCATATACTTTAAGAAATTGCAAGGCATAGAGACTTATTTATCAAATTAAAATCAAACAATTCGAACATAAAATTAATCAAATCACAGGTAATTAAAATATATTTTTCCCTTTAAATATTACCTTCAAAATATTGCTCATTGTCATGACCAATCCACTTGGTTCAAACTAGTTGATTAAATTAGTTATTAATTTTAATTCTTATCGTTGATCTTTCTAGTTTGAGTGTTAATGTATACACGTGTGTATTTATACATGCCAAACGTGCAAGTGACCAGACAGTAAACTAAACTAAACATTTGAGATTATAATACGTCGTGGAGAAAAATCAACAAGAAGAAGAGGAGGAGAAATGGTGGCGGCGCAGGAAGCAATCGTCAACCACATCTCCCGGGAATCCTCCGACATCCGTCGCCTCGCCGATTTCTACAAGGAGGCCAGTTACTTCACTTCATCTAATCTGATCTGATGTGATCCTCCTTTTTTATCTCTTTTTTTTTTTTATTGTCGAGGATGTGGTTTTTTTGTTTGTTTGCAATTACAGATGTTTGGGTTCCAAGAGGTGGAGAGCCCAAAGTTCGTGGACTTCAAGACCATATGGTTGTTGCTGCCGTCGGGTTTCTATATCCACTTCATCGAGAGGAACCCCTCCACCAACCTCCCTGAGGGTCCGTACAGCGCCACGTCACCTGTACTTGACCCCTCCCACATCCAGCGTGGCCACCACGTCTGCTTCTCCGTCTCCAACTTCGACTCCTTTCTCAGCTCCCTCAAGGTCTTTTCTCTCTCTCACTGTTTCCCCCTTCCTCGGATCATTTTGAGGATCGGTATATGACGTGGCATCACTTTAGATGACAATGGATATGATAGAGTATTAATAGTATATAATCCGTATTTTTTTGTAATTGATTCATATTCTAACCATGACCCTACGAATATTTTTTTAAAAGATCTAAATCCAGACCCTAGGGTTTAATCAAAGATTCATGTCTTATCCATAGACTTATTACTTTATATCATAATTTTTTAAATTTTAATATAATTCATATAAAAATTTTAAAAAATAGAGTCTATATAATAAAAAAATAATATCAAACTAAATTTAAATCAAATAGTAACATGTAAACCATCTATATAAACATGGTTCAGAAGTATCAATAAACTCATAAGTATTAAATATAAAGTTTGAAAATAAAATAATTTATTGCTAACTTTTCATGTGACTTCTGAATAAGTCTTTCAATTATCTTTTTGTTCTCTTCTTGCTCATGTAATTTAATTCTTCTTGATTTCTTTTACATCTGAATATCAAATTTAATTACTTAATTACTTATTCTTGATATTTTAATAAAAAAATAGAATTTTATATACCTAAAATTTCATTGTTAACATCATCAATAACTGAAGCATATTCTACATTATTTGCACATTCTATTGAATCGTTTGAGTAAAATAAGATATTTAACTTAAGAACATAATTTTAAATCACAAATTTGATGAAATATATCATGATCGAATTACCTTTTTTGGTTAGGCATTAGAATTTTTGTTTTAGCTATTAGGTTTGTCTCATTAGGCGTTATATTTTTTTAGTTAATTTATATATATTATAATTATTTTTTTAAAAAAATAATTAAAGTCTAAGTAGGATCTAACTAATGGATTAATGGATATATGAGTAGGATCTAACTAATGGATCCATGGATAAGGTATTGATCTAACATAATCTAGACTCAGACCCTATTAAAATTAATATAAACAAATCCATACTCTATCCATGACCTCTAGACCCTAAGATTCACTGGATAGAGTAAAAGTCTAACCACATAATTTGAATCTTTTTGCTATCCTTAAGAGTAAGTGCTCTTATGGGTAAAAGGTTCACCGTTCACGCCAGAAAGATTCTTCTTCAAGGTTCTAGCTAGAGTTGACTTGTTGTAGAATTGAGTTGACTCGGATACTACTGCTTTGGGTCTGAGATGTTTTATTCCATTGTTTTACTGTTCTAGCAAGTAGATGCTTTGAAATCATTCCAACCTTAACAATCAATTTAATTTCTTGAGCTTTCAAGTTAATGACATCCATCTAATTTATATATTTGTTTACAAATTTATTAATATCTGAGCGGGTTAATCTCGTAGCCCATTGTTGTATTTTCATACAACTCGTGTTTCATCATGCATTGCAAAATTTACCTGATCATACAACTTTCACCGGCGGTGAGCTGCTGCATCTAGTGTTACACTTCATTCGGATCTAGGATGGATGTTCTTGATGTAAAAAACAACTAATTATATTGTAATTTGGAATTGCAGGAAAAGGGAATAGAGAATTTGCAGAGGTCTGTCCCTAACCGGCCTATTAGGCAGGTCTTCTTCTTTGACTTAGATGGTAAGTTATCCTTCACTGATTGCGAGTGTGATTTGGTGGATTAATTCATAACGATTAAAAAATCAACCTATTTATTAACCTAAAAAATTCGGGTTGGATATGATGATCTATTAGAACAAGTCGATCTGTAAAAAAAAGTTTGGTAAACTTCATTTAAAAAATCGTGTTGAAATTATCGCATCACTAATCACGAGAATGAAAAATTAAACAAGCATTGAAAGTCCACATACTTATTTAAAATTCTAACGCCGCAGACGCTAATCGTCGTCACATTTCTCTTGTACTGTCAGGTAATGGATTGGAGGTAGCAAGTCGCGAAGAATAGGACTGCTCGTCCCAATTGCTAAATGCTTAGCAATTGCAAAAGTGTGTAACCAAAATAAGTGGCATTTATGTACTTGTATTGTTTATCCTCCTAAGGAAACTCCCGTGCCATCTGCTGTTCTGTACTTGTGAATCTTTTGTGTGTGTTCTATCCGTTTTGGTGTGCTAATAATAATATGGAAGCACCTCTCGCTGAATGTGCTCCAATTTGTTTCAAGCATTGAGCAATCACAATCGGCCACGTTCCGATCTAAACAAAATGGAGAACGATTGACATCTGTTCCTGACATGTCCCCAAAAGCTGCCACGTGTACCATTACAGAGATCGATTTCTCCCTTTTCTCGTCGCCACTTGTCATTACCAGAGTAACCAACCTCCACCGTTTGGCCTTCTCAACTCTCCCGTGCTACCCGATTTATTGTGTTTCCTTGAGCATCATAGACTCCCAACTTCGCAAGAGTCGCCTTAAAATATCTCAACTTTGCAAAAATTACGTAGAAGATGAGCCAGGGACAACCAATCAAGCCTCAATCTGGCAAGCAAGAACAACGAGAAGGGCCTATACGATACGGTGATGTGTTCTCTGTTACCGGGGACCTCGCATCGAAGCCTGTGGCCCCCGGAGACGCCGACCTGATGCAGAGTGCCGAGACCCGGGTCTTCGGGAACACCCCGAAAGGCGGGGTGGCTGCGGCCATGCAGGCCGCGGCGACCTACAACGAGAAGGCGGGTCTTATCGGCCACGGGGACGTCACCGATGCCGCCGGTAACCAGGGCGTGAGTGTTTGCGAAACCAACTTACCCGGTGCTCGAATAATCACCGAAACTGTTGGTGGCCAGGTAATCCCTACGACGAGTTTGATCGTTGATGCTCGAACTTGGATTAAGCTAGAAAATAGTCTTATCTCGATCTAGGTAGTAGGGCAATACGTGCAACAGACCCCGGTGCAGGCTGTAGGTTCGGCTGCTGCGGTGCAGCGTGTGATCACCATAGGACAGGCCCTCGAAGCAAGTGCCCAAACAGCGGGAGCCAAGCCGGTTGATTATAGCGATGCTGCTGCCATACAGGCTGCGGAAGTTCGAGCTATAGGTGCCAATGCCGTTGTACCTGGGGGGCTTGCTGCCACCGCGCAATCTGCCGCAGCTCACAATGCTGCTACTGACCGCGACGAGGACAAAATTAAGCTCGAAGATGTCCTGACCGTAAGTTTAAATGAATACGACCCTGTTGAGTTCGAGAGCCACGACTTGCTTAATTGTGTTATTTGAAGGGGGTGTGTGTGTGTTATTTTGCAGGGTGCAACTGCGAAGCTGGCGGCGGATAAGGTGGTGACGAGGGGAGACGCAGAGGGCGTTGTGAGCGCGGAATTGAGGAACAACCCGAGCCTGAGCACCCATCCTGGAGGCGTGGCTGCGTCGATGACAGCCGCTGCGACGCTAAATGAGAACGTCAACGCTTGATCGCTGCAATGGTCGTACAGATAAATAAATGTGTGGCCTTGTTGCCTATGCTCTTTGTTTCACTAGTGGACGAGGGCTTCACCCTGTTATTTGGGTTCCTGTTTTGGATGTTTTATGCTGTAATTATAATCTGAGTGTTGTTGCAATGTGGTCTCTTTTGGGGACCATTGTATGCCAAGTTTTGCACTATTTGTAGTTCTGTCGCATCGGCACATAAAGTTTCGTGAACATTGCTTAACAATGGCTAATAGGGTGAATACACCAAAATATCAAAACAGTAGTCAATCGGGGAGACAAGACAAGAGAAGCCAAAGATTGCCAAGCGTAGGCCAATGTCGAAATCTGAAGGATTTGGTCTGAAGGATTTGGTTGCCGGAGCACTATAGTTTCGTAGTCTAATTTTTTTTAATATAGAAATTGGTTATGATATTTTTATAAATAATATACTTTCCGTGAGTAATTTAATGTAAACAATATATACTAATGACATGTAAATTTTTTCATACAAATCAAAAGCTTCGAGATTAAAATGAATACTTTAGTTTTGAACAAAATATATTAAAAAATATTTGAGATAATTTAAAATTACAGTTAATCAAGATCAACCGACGTTATTGGTATCATCAAAAGAACAGTTCAAAAATATATCACCATGAGATTGCCTTTCCCTGAATAGGACCAGTATTTGATGGGATGGAATCCGCGTAATGGGGTGGGAGGAATAATGTGGGACGTCCGGTCTCTCTTTGTCTTTTGACATCTTTCCCGGCGGATCGAAAAAAATAATTGCTTAGTTCCGAAAGAGAGAGTTGAACTTGGATGTGCTAGAACCAAGACGAGTAGTCCAAACGTACGTAGGCCCTTTTTGGGAGAAGGAACAGCCAAATGTTGTGTACTTGTGAATTGTGATCGCTGAATGGCCATTACAAATTAAAGATCAGGATTTTGACAAATTAAACGTTTATTAACGAGGCGATTAACTTTGACTTATTGTCTGCAAGCAATTGACGGTCAAGGGATGAAAACAAGTGCCTCTCCGGTACCGATGTCTCTGACCGCCTTATTTGATTCACTAACTTTTTGACCGGCGTTTTCTACCTATGTAGTTGTTTATGGTCTTCGCCAAGCAGATATAAAATGAAGATGATAATGAGGTTCAAATACTACGTATCATCAAGATATACATCGCCTGATTCATTTAATTTGTGTCAAACATGTTTTTTAGAAGAAAATCTCACTAAAATGGATCTGGATATGAGTTTCTTCAGATTATATAACTTGGGTTGAAATTGAATAATAACATGTTTTATGTAAAGTTAAATTTTATTGATACTAATAAGTAATATTTACACTATTACAAATCATTTGACGGAGAAGCATGAAAATTTCTTTTTCTAAGTTGTGACCGTCAATCATCAAAACTATGTTATAGTAAAATATAATTGGGAAAAGTTTGGAAAAAAAAAGAATATTATCGATTGTACCATAATACAAATTTTCAAACGAAGAAAACATTTATTTATATGTAAGATTAATTAAGCCCAAAATTATTTGAGAGTTATATTATTTTAATAAAAAGGTCTCGATTTTGAGTTATGTAAAACACAACTGTTTTAAATATTTATTATGACAACTTAGTTGATTTTAAAAGTCCACTTTGACAAAAATATATATCAATCAACCCATCAAATATTTGAATTTTATACAGTATGAACCAAAAATTAACCTAAAAATTATGTACCATATAAACTAAATTGTTTTTAGTAAACCCTCTCGTCTCCTCAAAGCACAGTATTGCTCATCTATAAAAAGGTAGACACAAATAGTAGGCAATTGCTCTTCTAAACTGAACTACACATTTAAAATCATCAAGAGAGAAAACATGCCTACCTTCTTTTGGAGAAACCTCCTCAAATGCCTACCAACTACACCCTTATCTTCCTCCTCTCCATTCTCTCATGAAGAAGACGACAACGACAATACTATCATCCGACGTCGTACAGCCACTTCTCCACCAAGCATCAAGAACTTGACAAGTTCCACAAGTGCCGACTCCTCCTCCTTTCTCTTCTCCTCCTCCTCTTCGTCCTCCGCCTCGGACCCAGACTATCCGGTCGACTTCGCCGCCATCTCGGCCTCCCACCGTCTCTTCGTCTCCTCCCCCGGCCGGTCCAAGTCAATCACGGAGTCCTCGGAGAGCACACTCCCCAAGTCACCGCTCACCGGAGGCGTCGCCGTGAAGAAGTACTCCCCCGATCCTTACGAGGACTTCAAGCTCTCAATGCAAGAGATGGTAGAAGCGAGGGAGCTAAGGGGAGGGAGGGGTGACGTGGACTGGGAGTACTTGCATGAGTTACTCTCTTGCTACCTTACGTTGAACCCTAAGAACGCACACAAGTTTATTATTAGTGCTTTTGCGGATATTACTGTTACCCTATTGGCTTCCTCTCCGAAGGAGTCCGATAACGTCCTGTCGGAACCTCTACAACGTCTCCGTCGTGAAGCCACGCCTTGTCTCTTGTCTGCTAGCTGGAATCGAGGTTCTTCTCGTCTTCAGCCGTCGAGCAGTTAGATTAAATTAACGAGTTGTATTAAAACTTCAGAATTTAACTAACGATGTATGTATTGTAATGTTTAAATCTGGACTAATCAATATATTGAATTTTTATCAGATTGGACAAAAAGGTTTGTTTCTCGATTTTTCTCTTTCCTTTCAATTGGTTGAAAATAGATGTGAATATATTATAAGTTGAGCTTCTTTCTTATGGTAAAATTTTCACATATGAAGTAGATGGGTCATATTTAGGATAATTTTTCAATAGTGCTATTTATAACTGTAAAATTTATTCAAACTATATTTAAGTGAATACAAATTTCTTACTAAATGAATAAAAGTCACTGAAAATAGACGAAAATATGTTAGAAGTTGGGTACTCTTTT
>SOPF01016885.1:0-27277 GCA_012979155.1 Hypericum perforatum
GTTCCTAAAGCCTAGTCTAAACTTTTCAACAAAATGTTCTAAGTTTCAATCCACACAAGGATAAAGATAATAACAAAAACAGCTACACTACATTCTGTCTCAAGCTCAACTTTGGAGTTGGCATACGAGCTAGCAACTAATTGCATAAAGAACTGAATAACATTTAGCTCAGCTTCAACGGGAGAGGAAGCTAAGATGATTGCTAAATGTCCATCCATCACAAGGCCTTTACAATTTCTAGTAACCACAATAATGCTTGAACACGAGAAAGCCTCCAAAAAAGCATCATAGTTGAGCTTCATCACGTCCCTTTCATTTTCAAAATTGAGGATCCATTCTGCTGAGGTAATTTGTTAATCTGCAAAAAATCTTGGCAGGAGAACCTACTAAAAAATCCTGGTAGGAGTTAAAGGCCGTCAAAGCATAATGGAAACCTTTATAAAGAAACTTGGTTCTAGAGTTCCAAACAAACCAACATAAATATATGGCAAAAGACACTAAATTTTAAGTATTAAAATCATTCAAGAGCGTGAGAGTACTATAAATCTAGTAGCAAAATAAGCTTTCGAAAATAAATAAGCATCATGACCATACTGACTAACAAACCAGCTAACAAGTACATGCTAAGAATAAAAAAGTATATGACAAGTAGATTCAAGGGTCATTATATACACAATATAAAGGAGAAGGGGAGAGTTATCTTGTGTGTAGGCTTTTAGCCATGTGAAAGCTATTTTTTTTAGCATGCCATACGAAAAAAAATTTCATCCCAAGTTGAACATTCAATTTCCGAATTTTTCCCCATATATCAAAATCAATAGGTGAAAGAGCTCGATCTAGCAAGCTCAAGGTTCATTTCCACTAGCTCGCTATTTTTAAGGGCATACTATTTCTTAACTGTGTAAATGCTAGAAGAATTATTAGTTCACACCCATTTATCAGGAGCTAGTTCATTTCTGATGGAGATCTTGGATAAAGCCACTCTTTCTGAAATTGAAAAAAAAGAATTTCAAAGGTTCTAATTCCAAATAGATTATATATAATTTCTAACACTCTCTAAGATAAAGATACAACTCAATGTAGATTATTTTGTCAGTCAATGAATAATTATAATGCTTATATAGAAACTATAACAAGTGTAGATCTAATTAAAACTAATTAGACAAAGTAGAAGATCTCTCTCAAATGCCCCCAAATGGCACTGAAAGCCTAGTGACTGCTTGGATTGAGAACTGTTGACTCCCCCAAGCGAGTGTTGGGAGGTTAGCAGTCGCTCGCCTCTTTAGCTCAACTTTTTTTGTCTCTTTTTTTCTTACTCTGACTTACTGAAGAAACTTAAAATTGGGAAAATAGATTGTGAAATTACTTGATTAATTATATCTTAGACAGTGTACAGCATATATAGTAGCTAATTACAATGGTAATTAAACCAAATATGGAAAAAGAATCAACTAACTAAGGCAATTATATACAAAAATATTTACAGCAGCGTATCAAGTAACTGACTTCACGATCTTGCTTCTACTTGTTTTGATCTCATAACGACTTCTTCCTTTGGTAGAATGGAAGTCAATATATTAGAGATTATGGATCACTAGTTGGTAACCTCCACCTTCCATATTGAAAGAGTAATCATATCCCTGATTCTTGGAAAGATCAACTATAGCTGACAGTTGCAATTATCTCGATTAGTCACTCATTTAGGAAGGTTGAGATCTTCACCTATAGCTGGGTCTTCAATGATGGATCCATCGAATCCATGATACCATATTGAGCTCAGAAATCTCCAACACTCTCACCTTAAGCTAGTGAATAGAGATTGAGCATTCCCAGCTTGTCAAGAATGAACTGAAATAGCCAGAGTTGAAGGGATTTGGTAAATATGTCCACCAATTGACGTTGACTACAGATGTATGGGGTGCAAATTTCCTTTGATTGAACCTTTTTGTGAGTGTAGTGGCAGTCCACTTCGATGTGCTTAGTTCTTTCGTGAAAGATTAGGTTGGCCACGATGTGCACAGCTGATTAATTGTCATAAAAGAGCTTGATTGGTGATGTGATTGAATTGCTGAGTTCTTCCATGAGGTGCTTGATCCATATAATTTCCTTAATAGTATTTCATATAGCTCTGTACTTTGATTCACTTGTTAAAAGGGAGACCACAGTTTGTTTCTTGCTCTGGCAAGTCACCAGATTCTTGTCTACGATAGTGCATAATCCAGAAGTGGATCTGCGATCACTTTCATCACCAGCGTAATCTGTATCACAATAGGCAGAAATGTCTAAGTTACCATTGTTTTTTATCCAGATTCCCTTATCTGGGCACGATTTAAGATATTCTGGAACTCTTTCAGCCATCTAGACATGATTAGCTCGAGGGCAATGCATTACCAGGCTGAGAAGGCCTACTTCAAATGAAATGTCAGGCCTAATCATAATAAGATATATCAATTTACCTACCAAACATTGAAACAATCCAACATTTGGCCCAATTTCACCATGTGTTAATAAGAACTTGGTCCCGTACTCAACTAGAGTAGCAGCAGGCTTATAATCTAAGTGTTTAGTTTCTTTTAAAAGATCAAGAACATATTTCCTCTGGTATAAGAACATCCCTTTGTGAGATTGAGCAAACTCAATACCCAGAAAGTATTTAATCTTCCCAAGGTCCTTTATGTCAAATTTGTCGCAAAGAGAAGTTTTTAATTTCATAATTTCAGAAGCATCATCACCTGCAATGAGAATGTCATCTACATAAATCAAATCAATTGTCTTATACTAATTGTGGTTTCTAACAAAGATAGAATAAGTGATGTTCTAGAGGTAGGTCCATGAAGATTTCCTCTTCTAAATCACCTTGCAAGAACATGTTCTTGATGTCCATTTGATACACTGGCCAATTATGATTAACCATAATGGAAAGCATGATCCTAATCATATTTATCTTAGCAACATGTGCAAAGATTTTGTTATAATCTAAACCATGTATTTGGGTCAATCCACGAGCAACTAATCTAGTTTTATGCCTCTCTAATGACCCATCACCTTTGTATTTGTTTTTGATAATCCATTTGCACCCTATAGCGTTCTTACCTTCTGGAAGTTTGACAATTTTTCATGTCTGGTTTTTGTCCAAGGCATATAGTTCTTTGGCAATGGTCTTCCTCCAGACTGGTTGGATTCTAGCTTGCTCGTAATTAAATGGCTCTTGGTTGTCATTAATTGAATTTAAAAAACATTTATAGCTAGAGAAGACAGAATTTTAAGCAACATATTGATCAATTGGGTAGATTTTAGCATTATAGGTTTTGAAATCTTGGAACCTGGAAGGAGGCTTGTATTCTCTCCTTGATCATTTTAATGTCTCTTTAGTTGTAGCAGGAATGGATTCAATTACTCCATCTTCTTCTGGATTTTTCCACTCGTTCGTGCTTCATACATCAGATTCAATATATGAGTTGAGAATTTTAGTTGGAGTAGAGATTATACCTTCGTGTGGAGTCTCAATTTGGTCTGGATTGATGGGAATTAGATCCCTTTGAGTTGTACTAATGCACTATAGTAGAGTTGGCTGATCAATTTCTAGCTGCGATTGGCTTTCAATTGTGCCCTCGATGTTTTTTGAATTTGTGCGATCAATGCATTGGATTTGGCTGGAATGCTCCCTGCTGAAATTCATCTTCAACCTCCTCATTTAATTTGTCAGTAAAATAAGGATGATCCTCACAGAATTGAACATTCCTTGAAGTGAATTTTCTTTTTGATATTGGATCATAACATTTGAACCCTTTTGATACGGATGAGTATCCCAAAAATACACATTTAATTGACTTCTTGTTATGTTTGTCCCTTTTGTGAGCTAAAACAAGCACTAACAAGTGCATTCAGACGTCCTTAAGAATGACAGATCGCATTGACTTTTTCAAAGCACTTTGTAGTGAGTTTTTGATTTTAAAATTTTGCTTGGAGTTCTATTGATTAAAAAGCAAGCAGTTAGTATAGCATCAGACCAAAAATGTTTTGGAACATTCATATAGAATCTAATTGCACAAGTCACCTTAAAAATATATTATTTTTTTTCTTTTGGCTACTCTATTTTGCTGCAGAGTGTATATGCACAAAGTCTGATATATGATGCCTTGATCCTTCAAGCTTTCAGTGAAGTCCTTAAGGTATTCTGTTTCATTGCCAGTACGTAGGATTCTAATGCTAGAATTGAACTGGATTTTAATCAATTTTTGAAAATCTTTAAAGGTTTTAAACACCTCAGTTTTTTATTTCAACAGATAAATCCATGTAGCTCTTGAAATGTAATCGATAAAACTGACAAAGTACTTAAACCCATCGTAAGATTAGCAAGGTGGGGTCTTTAGATCAGAATGGATAAGCTTAAATGGATTATTATACTCAATAATAGATAATTGGAAAGTATGCCTACATTGTTTGGCAAAGATGCAACTTTTACAAGAATTTGAGACATGGCTACAACCATGTTTTATTAAAGCTAAGACATTATTAGAAGGGTGACTGAATCTGCTATGCGAGAGACTAGAATCACTACTTGGAGAAGTCTTACAAGCTAATGTGGAAGGTAAATAATCAAGGACATATAATCCATTCTTTAATCTTCCCTTATCAATTATTTTCTGAGAGTTCAAATCTTGAAAGATAACTTGATTAGCATCAAATATAACCTTATAATTCAATTGTTTGGTTAGTTTGCTGATAGATAGCAGATTTGCAGCAAAATCAGGAACAAATAGAGAATCAATCTTAGAATTGAACAAATTCAACCAGCCTTTACATAGAATGTTCTTACCATGTGCAATCAACACATGCTCATTTGTATTATTTTTATGCAATTGATTTAGGAGATGTTGATTATTAGTCATATTAATGTTAGCTCTAGAATCAATTATCCGATCGATTGCAGAAGGTTTGCAATTAGAGTAATTGCACATACTAGTAAATGCTTACGAGGAGTGGGTCAAAGGCTTGTGATTCTCCTCAGCTTTAGGCTGGATTGGATTGGATTTAGATCCCAGAATTTCTCTATTAATCTCCTACAATAGTTGCTAAGTTTGTTATAGTTATTGCGCGATCAGCTCAATTGAGTAGCTTTGGGGCTGGGTCTCCTTGTTTGCCGCCATGTTTGCACTGAATTGCTCTCGATTATCTCGTTATAGTAGCAAGTTTGGATGCAAAAATCAACACTTGTCCTTGTAGTGGCCTGGTTTTTTACAATGCTCACACACCATTTGGCTTTGATTGTTGAGGTTTCGATATGTTCCTCTTCCTGTAGCATTATTTCTATTGCTAAATCCACCTCTTACTCCAGATGAGTAGAAGGCGTGATTTTTGCTGTTAATGGCCTCCTTTTCTTTGCTGATAGTGGTGGTGTTCTTCTTTGTTTCTTCTTATTATAGCTTAGAACATATGCTTGCCAAGGATGGCAACTCATTGCACATTAAAAATTGACTTTGTGCTGACTCAAATTCAGTTCTCAATCCAGACAATAATTGGAAGATCTTGTCTTGCTCTATTTGCTTTTACAGCGTGACTAAATCAGTAGTAGGTGGTCTATAGATGCTAAGCTCATCCTACAAACTCTTAAGCTCTCCAAAATAATTGGTGATAGTCTTGTTCCCTTGTTTGACTTCCCCCCCCCCATTTCTTTTTAATTCAAATATGATATATTAATTATTTTATTGGCCATAAAGCTCTTTTAAATCATCCCACAGTTGCTTAGAACTATTAGAGAAAGAGAACAAGGTATAGACTTGGGATCTAGAGAGTTATGTATCTAGGTGCTTACCAACTGGTCATTTGCCTACTAAATCTTAAAATCAGGACTCGTGGCTTCAGGAACAGGGAGTTTCTCATTAATATAACCCAGCATGCCTTTGATGTTGAGCGAGTATGAAGTTGCTCGAGCCTATAAGAGGTAATTGATCCCATTTGATGGAATATGGGTGAGCTTCAGATTAATATTATAGTCATTATCTATAGTGTTAATCCTCCTTTGGGTTGCTGAGGAAATTTGTATTTGTAGGATGGCATTTATGGTGTTTGATGTGGATTGGTTTTTGGATGTCGTAGGTTCTACCATTTTTTCTTAGTGACCTCGCTCTGATATCATGAAGAAACTTGTAATTAGGAAAATAGATTGTGAAATTACTTGATTAATTACATCCTAGACAGTGTACAACATATATAGTAGCTAATTACAATGTTAATTAAACCAAATATGGAAAAAGAATCAACTAACTAAGGCAATTGGATATACAGAAATGTTTACAGCAGCGTATCAAGTAGCCAACTTCACGATCTTGCTTCTACTTGTTTTGATCTCATAACGACTCCTTCCTTTGGTAGAATGGAATTTAATATGTCAGGGATTATGGATCACCAGCTGGTTAACCTCAACCTTCCATATTAAGAGAGTAATCGTATCCCGATTTCCAAAAAGATCAGCTGCAACTGACAGCTGCAATTATCTCAAATAGTCACTCAATTAGGAAGGTTGAGATCTTCACCTATAGCTGAGTCTTCAATGATGTATCCATCGAATCCATGATACCATATTGAGCTCAAAAATTTCCAACACTTGCTTTGTCTTTGAGCTAGCTGACTCTCAAATATTTTCCAATGACATATTAATCTCCAAAAGATACTATTAGGCTCCATACTTCAACAGGAAGTATCCTTCACCCATGAACTAGTCCCTTACTCAAGGGAAAGCATTATGACTTGCTTTTCTATGGTGTGTAAAGCCACAAAAGAGTGACAAAGAGATTAGGGTCTATACTTTGGCAATGCATAAAGCACGTCAAGTATATCTTTGAGGACGATGATCAAGACTACACAGAGCTACATATGGTAAGATGATTTCTTAAGATGGCCGGATATAATCTTTGTTGTTTCTTACTTTCCTCCTCTAGAATAGTTTATTTTGTAACAAGACTCTCCTTAGCCTAGCCGACAATGGTGTGTCTAAATAAGAAATTCTTTTTGGCTTCTCGTAAGCCTTCTAATATATACATATACATATATATATTAACAAAAACTAATCATTTAATATCAATTCTACACTAAATTAACCAACTCCAAGAAATAAATCATTTTAGTTATCCAGTTGAAATATAAAAATAGTTTTAAATCAAAATCACCTTAGATTGAAAGTAACAACAATTAAGGTCGTGTATTTCTCTTATTGCTATTTGGTTCGCATCTTCTCTTCACCATAATCAATGTTTGTATTATTGGACGGTTGTGTAGAAAGAGTAGAAAGCAAGATGAGTACCGGAAAGAAATGAAATATCTTCTCTTCACCATAATCAATGTTATTAAGTGACCTCTTCCAAGGAGGTGTGAGAAGTAATGGAAGAGCAAAAATAGAAAAACTAGGTCTTTGTTATCGGACTAGCATTTGTCTTAGAATTTCTTTTTTAGCGAAAAATTTCATCATATTGATTTGAATTATTTTATCATAATTCAATGAACCATTTTATTATAATTAGATAACTCAATACATGTTAAATCATTTTATCATAATCGAGCGATTAATGCATATTTCATGAAAAATTATTCTATCATAATTGGACAAACTATTCGTGCAGACCATTCTATCATATGTAGTTGAACTATTTTAACATATCTGAATTGAATCGTGTCCTGTTTTATCAACATGACTTATTTTATGGAAGTTGTGGTTGATAATTTACAAAAAGGCCATTAGCTAATTTCTTATTGATCCCTGATTTATTTTTTTTCCTACATTTTCTTTTAAAAAATTTGAGTAATATTGGTTCCCTCGAGAAAATTCACAAGAATAAAGCAGCTAAACATCAGAATCATAATTGCAGGCACATATAAGCAAAGTTAGTATAACGAAGACTTGTACTACACATGGAAGAATTATGGTGTAAGATTGATATTATTTTACTCACAAATAATTTGATGAAAGATATTATTTAGATAATTGTTGTGAAAATAAAATTGGATAATAATTAATTACGAATAAGAGCAATTTTATTTAACAGCTTAATTATGTTCTATTTGGCTAAGGTTGACTTGAGCTGGAGATTCGTTGTTGGATAAACTGCACTCTGGGCTTCGTCGCAGAGGACATCCGTGGGCACAACAGGGGGCACAGTGAATTTCTCCTAGTTTAGGTAGGAGTGTGGTTCGTGCTTGAGGACCACTTTCACTATGTACTTCCGAAAATCTACCAAAGGATTAAAAAGGAAATAGGTCAGAGAAAATATGATTATGCATATACTAGAATAAAGAAAAATATCCAAACTTAAATTATTACTATTTAATGTAAATAAATAATGTAGATTATTTTATTTAACCTTAATTTGTAACTTAATGATTAATTTAACAAAATATATAATCTACTAAATTCAATCGGCTAGTTAATTTCTTAGAATTTACATCTATTTTCTACTATGTACTTCAAATTTATTTTGCCCCAAGGTCATAACAACATGGAAATGCATTAGCCATACGTCCCTCTGAATCCATAATAAAGCTTGTGTGCAAATGCATTGTCATAAGAACCGATAGACAACTAAACAACTTTTTTCCAAACCGAGTTAAACAGTTGGCTCCTTTATATAGCATTTAAATATGCATAGAATGGAATACGTGAATTTAAGCACTTAAATAATAATATTTTTTTTCTAATTTATAAATTTATACTTCCGGGCTTCTCTTCGAAAGACTACACCCCATTGATCTCTTTATATACAAAATGTGGCTTTGCCGTTTGTTAAGACGAATTATATAGTACTTGAAAAAATAAATTAATCACTAATTATGCTGGACACAGAAGAGAGGACTTGCACAATTTTATCCCGAATATCTAAACGACGAAGACTTGGACTACCGTTAGTAGTACGACTCATCTTTGTAGCCTCGGAGGAGCTTATCATGGAATTCTACCAGAGGATAAACAAGAAAATAGGTTAGAGAAAATATGATTACATATAACGAAATTTATCAAACTTGAAATTATAATACTTTAAAATATGTACATGACTAGATATATCTTGGAATTAACTAGACAATCAGAGTTCAAATTAAGTAGACAAGTTTGTTTTCTCCCCGTGATGCTAATTTGTTAAAATCAGTCTCTCGCTTTAGGAATGAACCTTTCTCGGTGGAAGAAACAAAGGAATAGGAATGAATTCCTATGGATTATCCAGGAACAAGAAGATTCAATCGGACGACGAATTCTTACGTGGTGCAAGGAAAGAAAAGATCCGCTTCCACGATTTCATATATATCGAATCAAAATCTCAGAATAGTTTATATAGTCATGATTCAATTCAGGTGCACTGACTTTTCTTTCTCATTTTTCGGATCTGATTGGAACAATCAACTAAGAAGTAGGAAGACTTTGGCGGCGATTCATATTCATAATGAAAGATGGTGTGTCTTAACAAGAAATTTTTTTTGGCCTCTCGTAAGCCTTCTAATATACATATACATACACACACACACACACACACACACACACACATATATATATATATATATATATATATATATATATATATATATTATTTTATTTTGAAGGTGTTCATGTTTGTATTTTGTGGCTTAGATTAATATATTTGAAAGCATGCATTAAAACGTACGAGAATATATTTTGATGATCGATTGAGAAGTTCACATGTAGGAGCATTGTTTTAATACAAAAACTATTTCAACATGGACGATGTGATGATCAGCCAAGAAGTTAAGCCAATTGAGGGTTTGTTTTTACTTGGACGTTTTGGTCCTTGTCATAGCAAAAGAAAGAGGACGCTTCGTGTAGTGCACTGAGATCAGTTTTGGGCCTTGAAGGCCTATTTTGGGTGGTGACCTACTAGAAGGCGAGATTTTACATAGTTAAAGTCAGTTTGCATTTTGCTATTTTACGAGTAATTAGTTGGGGGCAATATTGAATAGTGTCCTGTAGTATACATGACTTACGTGGCAGGGGTAATATGGTAGTTATCATATTTCACGCATTGGTAAGAATGAGTATTAGTGAAATTGGCATCTTATTGTTAGTCATTATGACATGGTATAGTTAATCTGAATAATGTGTTGCTATTAGTCTAAATATCGTATTATTATTCTATATCACAAATTCATGATAGTGTGAAAAATGATATATTTTTATTAGTCTAAAAATAGCGTATTATTGTTTGTCAAAATGGCATAGTATAGTTAGTCTGAATAATGAGTTTCTCTTAGTCTAAATGATATGTTAATGTTTGTGAGAAATATTGTATTCCTATTGGTTAAAATAGCTTATCACGAATGAGAATTAGATCCGACTCCCATGTCTATCCCAATAGAAAGTGAGTTGCTTTGATATCATTATGCTCTCATCTTACTCCTCCACTAGTATCATCTTTTATCATCATCATCTTTCATTGTCATATCAGGTCAGAGTTGACTAGAAAGGGGAGAAACAAGAACGAGAGGCTCAAATCTAACCTTTCAATCTCCAGTGAGACAAAAGTCTCTTTATGAGCGTTGTTGGATATGTCTGTCATCATCAAATGTGCTAGTCATTATCAGTCTTGTCGACAATGTTGTCAATTTCATGGTTGGCATCGTCAGTCTTATCGCTCATATTTTAGTCATATAGAGAGGAGGAAGAGATGAAAGGAGAAAGATGATTGAAAAGAGAAGGAACGAGATAGAAAAAGAAAGTGGGAGATAGAAGGAACGAGAGAGAAAGAGAAAGCAAGAGATAGAAATTGAATAAAAGACATAGGAGATACGATATATGATGAAAATACCATCGGGTAATTATTATTATCAAATCTCTAACGCATGCATTACCATGCAAATTAATGGACCTTATTTGATCTTTTTTATTGTTATGCCTCACTATTAGGGCCAGCACGCAATCCATTGCCGATTGACATGACTCGTTGAGTTACTTGGCTACTACAATTTGGTGTTATTGTTTAAGTTCAAATTTCTTTATCATTGGTAGATAGTTTAGAATTTTCGTTTTTGAGGTTAACTTGGTTGGTACAATTTTGATTATCTTTATTTATGACAGAATTTTCTTATCAAACGTAGGTTTAGAGCTTTGTTATACTGAGCCACGCAAATCTCTCTCTATACAGTAAGTTGGCTTATTTGAGAATTTCTTATTGAAATTGTGAGATAGATCAACAACATAAATATAAGAAGGATAGAGAGGAAGTAGAACAGATCACTAATACATCAAACAATAATAACTATCTTTCTTTATTAAGCTTATGTTGTAGTCTATAAGTTTTTTTTTTCCTTAAATTGACCTTAGGATGAACTATCTGCATTCGTCTCGAATTCTTTTAGTGTTCTTGTACCTTTTCTTTTTGCCACACCAGTAAGTATCGGTTATATAACCACCATAATACAACCATTATATGAACCAGATGACCAGTTCACACCAATACACCAATTCATCGCAAGGGAAGCAAAAACTAATCATTTAACATCTGTTTTACACTAAAGTAACCAACTCCAAGAATAAATCATTTTAATTACCCAGCTGAAACGTAAAAACAGTTTTAAATCGAAATCACCTTAGATTGAAAGTAAGAGCAATTAAGGTCGTGTATTTCTCTTATTAATTACCCAGCAATACGTCCTCCTCCGTATTCCTCTTCTCTATTTGGTTCTCATCTTCTCTTCACCAATAATCGATGTTTGTATTATCAGACGGTTTTGTAGAAAGAGCAGAGAGCAAGATGAGTACTGGGAAGAAATGAAATATATTCTCTTACATTGCTTAACTTTGAAGATATAGTTGTTTCCAGGTGGGGGTGCACAAATAGGTTATCAACATAATTTTAGGAAAGATACATTTAGATGGAGACCAAGAGTATGTTATTAAGTAACATCTTCTAAGAAGGCTGTGAGGAGTAATGGAAGAGCAAAAGGAGGAAGACTAGGTTTTTGTTATCGAACTGGAATTCTTCTTAATGATTTGAATTATTTTATTATAAATAAATTATTTTATTATAATTAGATAACTTAGTACATGTTAAAATATTTACCATAATCGAACGATTTAACGCAAAAAATTATTATATTATAATTGGACGAAATTATTGGCGTAAACCATTCTATCATGTGTAGTTGTACTATTTCAACATATTTGAACCTAATCGTACCCCTTCAACATTGACTACTTTTACAGAAGTTGTAGTGGATAATTTACAAAAGGGTCATTAGCTAATTTCTTATTGGTCCCTGATTTATTTGTTTATTTCTTTTCTACCTTTTCCTTTAAATTTTTTGAGTAAAATTGGTTACCCCGAGGAAAATTCACAAGAATAAAACAATGAAACAGCGAATCATAATAGCAGGCACATATGAACAAATGTAGTCATAAGGGAGACTTGGACTACCACATGGAACGATTATGGTCCTAGTGGTAAGATAGATATTATTTTATGAAAAAAATTATTTTATGAAAGAAATTATTTAGATAATCATCATGAAAATAAAATCTGATAATAATTAATTATGAATAACAAAAAATTTAGTTAACAACTTTATTATGCTGTATTTGATGGAGGTTGACTTGAGCTGGAGATTCGCTGTTAGATAAACTTCGCTGGGTGCTTCGTCGAATAGGACATTCGTGCGCGCAGTCGGTGCAATTCCTTTCTCCTGGTTTAGGTAGGAGTGTGGTCCGTGATTGAGGACCACTTTCAGTGTGTACTTCCGGAAGCCTACCAAAGGATAAAAAAGGAAATGGATTACAGAAAATATGATTATGCATATAATAGAATAAAGAAAAATAGCCAACTTAAATTATTACTATTTAATATAAATAAATAATTCAGATTATTTTATTTAAGCTTAATTTATAACTTAATGATTAATTTAACCAAAATACATAATCTTCTAAATTGAATCTGTTAGTTAAATTCGAGAATCACATTCTTAGAATTTAAATCTATTTTCTACCATCTGCTTCCAATTTATTTTGCCACGAAGTCATAACAACATGGAAATGCATTAGCCATACGTCCCTTTAAATCCTGAATAAAGCTTCTGTTCAAATGCATTAGTCATACTAACTAATAGACAACGACACATCTTTTTTCCAAACCGATTTGTACAGTTGGCTCTACTATTACAGCATTTTTTTTAATAAATACCTCGTTAGGAGTTGGATTTCTCCTATCATATAAAAAGGTAAAAGAAAAAGGATTACAGAGAGAAGAGAATGAGCTTCTTATTAACCAACATCCTGGAAGATAGGAGGCTCGTAGAGAGGAGGCCCCAAACCATCCTGTCAACCACTATACTGGAAGACAGGTGGGCCAGTCATGAAGTGCGAAACATAAAACACAAAGACCAAGCTACCAACAAGTCTGGTAGTCATGGTCAGCAGAAAAACAAACCTGTTCTTAGTCCTCACCAACCCATTCCTAGGGTTTACCAACCTTAAACCCTTTTAGGTGCGCTGGCTTTTTCTTCGTACGCGGTAGCTGGACGCAGACCTGATTGGGAGATGACACTACAAAATCCACCCAAGACTGGTTGCCACCATAGCCTCGACCATATGTCTATGCTCCAAGATGTCATCCACCTCAAAAGGCGGGGCGAGGTGTGTGCGGAGTAGGGTAGCACCCTCTCTGAGTCCAACTAAGTCTGTGCCAATCCTCACCACATCCCTAGGCAATGGGCTCGAAGTAGTAGACCAGCCTTAGGAGGAGGAATGAGTAGGCGAGTAAGCTTTGCCTTTCCCCTTCTTGTTGTACACATCAACCCAAGCGAGCTCGATCGATGGCGGAGTTGCCTGCCTGTTGGTCGCGCACTGGATAGAGTTAGAAGTCATCCCAGGGGAGTCAGAAGCTGCCAAGGCATGCCTTTGTGCCAAAAATTCAGCATGACCTATGCATTCGGAGTCGCTAGTAGACCCAGGCGTAGTGCCCGGTACAACAACCACAGCAGGTATACCTTGCAAAATAGCCTTAGGCAACGAGTTCAGAGAAGAGAGAGGTACCTGAACCTGAGACGTGGCTGTAGACTCTCCCAGGGTCGAGTCACTCAAGTCGTCAAACTGGAGCTTAGAACAGACCGTAACTGGGAGAGGATGTACTAGACATGCCGGCAACTCTGTCAGCATGGAAAGCACTTCAGAAGGGACCACAAGGGGGAGTGGGGTGCATGTAAAGGGCCACATGTAGGTAATAAAACTTCATGTGATGATCTGTGGTAAGTTCGAGGACTGGTAGGTCTGCTGAGACTGAAAGATTCACGGGAACTGGAACCACCATCTCTACCTGTTGTCCATCTTCTGCCTCGTCCTGCTCCTCGATCACATCAAGAATAGCAAAGGCATTCCCTGTGGCAAGGGGTATAGGAGTACTAGCGCCCCCTTGTGGGAAAGAGGGCATGTGGTTCGTACTGTCAGAAAATGTCCATCCCGTAAGTTGCCAGCTGGGCCTCTCAGCTGCTGTTATAGTCGTATCAACTACTACCTTACCTTTCTCTACGCGTTATACCTTGGAGGAAACTAGTCGTGGGCAGGCGCTGCATAGATGTCCTCGCGCCTTGTAGTAGACGCAGATAAGAGTGGAGTCCTGGTACTGAATCTAAACATCTATATCCCCGTAATTCAGTACAAGGCTGATGCTGGTGGGCCGAGCCTTGGCCAGCTCAAGCTCGACGAGGACCTAGACCTGAATACCATTAACCCTGTTAAGGGCCTCTGTATTAAGTCTAATTGATGTACCCACTACCTCTCAAGGCTGAACATGATGTCTTTAGTGATATGCTTGCTGCTAAGGCCAACGAGCCTGATCCAAGTCCTGTATAGAGTGGCCTCCTGTCGAGTGGGTTTAAAGAACTGAATTCATTGCTGTAGAAAGAGCCTACCATGTTATAGCTTCCACAGCGCGTCTCCCAAATCTGTGCATTGTTCGCAAAATTGCTGAACCTAAAAGTGAAGTAGCCAAGTCCGATAGGCAACATGCTTCAGGTTATAGTGCCCAGAGTCTCGAGAGCTCCCCACACAAGAAAGTAGAGGTAAGTGGCTTCGTCCCCTTAGGGAGGACTAAGCAGCTAATGAAAGCTCGGGCCCTAAACTTGCAGCAAGAGCTCAAGATGGCCTAACCAATAATCAAGGGAGGCTCCTCGCCAAGCAGGATTAGTGCCGGACTAGAACCAGAAAAGGTCCAACCTCCCTATTGAGTACTAGACATAGAAGCATATGAAGGTCGCTCAACAGGTTACTTCTCCCTGTCAAGATCAATCGCGATTATAGGCGCGTTAGAGGAGCAGAAAAATGGACAAGACCTTCAGGCAATTTGTCAGAATCCGCACCCAGCTCATTGTTAGGCATACAAATAACAATAGCAGGCTCTGACAATGTTGCTGTCTGAATGACAGGCCCAGGAGTCAAGAGTCATAGCCAACTGGAACTGTAAAAAAGCCTGCAAAAAATGGACAACTGTAAGCCAAAGACATGCAGTAGTAAGGGCATCAGCGATCAACGAAAGCAACTGCGACAATGGGTCTTGTGGCTTTGGATCCACGCAGAGGAGGCCAATGACCAGAGGTGGTCTGATCACCTGTGAGCCACCATAGACGGTAGCTGGAGGGGGGTCAGCAGCGGCCAGCGAGAGCTCTGGCAAGGGGAGGCTGCCCAGTGGAAGGGGTAGGCATGGTCAGAAGTGCCTCAGAGAGGGGAACTCCGAAATGATCTTTGTTTAGCCCGATGACGCCCAGAATGGCCGAGATCTGAAAATGTGCGACGGAGAAGGGCAGACCAGTCCCGACAAATAGTGGCTAGTATAGAAAAGCGGCCAGTTGGTTTAGAAGCACCTTGGGGTGGCATTTTGGATCTATGTCCCGATCATTTAAAAAAATGTGTGTCGTCCAAATTTGATGTAAAACTTTTGTGGTCCAAATTTATTTGAAAATTCTATAAATAGATACAACCTTCTTCATAATTTTTCACACCAAAATATCTCCTCTCCTCTCCTTTATTTAGAAAAAAATAGTCATGGATCCGATATCATCGAGTTCTGATAGTTGTGATAGTTCCGATTCTAGTTCGAACTTTCAATATAGTTCAAGAGAGGAAGAAAATAGGTTAGTTCTAAATTATTTGCAAAAATATCAAGCTGAAATGGAAGCCAACATTTAGGCTGCAGAGGCCATTATTCGAAGACAGCAAGCTGCATCACAGCCTCGTATAAAAAGATACTATATCAACCAGGGTCGTGAAATTGGTGATGAGCACTTGGTGCAGGATTATTTTGCTGAAACACCAACATATGGACCTGATATGTTCTGCTGTCGATTTGGTATGAAAAGACCTTTGTTCTTGAGAATAGTAGAAGCAGTGACTACCCATGATTCGTACTTTCAACAGAATCCCCATGATGTAGGGAGAGTTGGGTTATCAACTTTGCAAAAATGTACTGCAGTGATAAGAGTTATCACGTATGGTTAGGCAGCTGATGTCATTGACGAGTACTTAAGGATAGCTAAATCTATAATGAGGCAAGCTTTGGTAAAATTCATAGAAAGTGTCACAGCTTGTTTTAGGGCAGAGTATTTTAGGAAGCCCAATCGCTCGCTTGCTCCATGTAGCAGAGCAACATGGTTTCCCAGGCATGATAGGCAGTATCGATTACATATACTGGAAATGGAAGAATTGTCCTACTGTCTGGGCTGGATAATATGCTAGTAGAAGTGACAAACTAACAATCATATTGGAAAAGTCTGCCTCATATGACCTATAGATATGGCACGCCTTCTTTGGAACACTAGGTACATGTAATGATATTAATATGTTACAACGGTCTCCTATTTTACTGATATTTTAGAAGGTCGTGCACCTAAAGTGAGTTGTACCATCAATGGCACCCATAGAGAGATGCCATATTATCTCACTGATGGGATATATCCACAATGTGCTACCTTTGTGAAGTCAATAACATCTCCAAGCACCAAAAAAATGAAGATGTTTGCTGAACGTCAGGAGAGTTACAGAAAAGATGTGGAGAGGGCATTTGGAGTTCAACAAGCTCGCTTTGCTTTCATAAAATCTCCATGTCTTCTTTGGGATCAAGAATTTATTAGTAAAGTTATGATAACTTGTATCATAATGCATAATATGATAGTGGAGGATGAAGGTGATGGATATGGACTTTATAGTCTAGAAGAATTCTTCAACGACAGACCAAGTAGCAGTACATCCACAAACTATGAATACTCTACTCAACGCATTGGATCTCTATCAAGCTTCTTGACCATTGATTCTCAAATTCAGAATAGAGAAGCCCATATCACTCTTCGTAAAGACTTAATTGAGCACGTTTGGGCTAAATTTGGTGGCGGTATTTAGTTATGTAATTTGCAAATCTAAGTTATTTCTTCAATTTTGTAGTTTCTTTTGTAATTTTTAATTTTTAATAAAATTTCAATTTCTTGAATTTAGTGTTTTAATTTTTTTAAACATGTTTGAAGTTACGCAAAAAAATACTCGAGTATGATACAGTTAGCTGAATTTGAAAAAAGCTGAGCTGAGAAAAAAGCTGACGTGGCGCCCAGGGCGTGCACTGTAGTAGGGGCACCACTGTGAGCTGAAAACTGAGAACAGGGGCGCGGCTGACGTGGCGCCCAGGACGCACACTGTAGCGGGGCACCAATGCGAATGGTCATATAATGATCTTTACGGATTATGATATCTCTACTATTACAGCATTTAAATATGCCGAGCATGGAAATATGAATTAAACACTTAAATAATAATATTTTTCTATTTATAAATATACTTCCGCACTTGTTTCCGAAAGAGTACACCCCCACTGATCTCTTGATTTACTAAAAGAGGCTTTAAGTTTGTTAAGATGAATTATATAGTACTTCAAAAAAAATAATCACGAATTATGCTTGACACAGAAGAGAGGACTTGCACAATTTTATCCCGAATATCTAAACGACGAAGACTTGGACTACCGTTTGTAGTACGACTCATCTTTGTAGCCTCGGAGGAGCTTATCATGGAATTCTACCAGAGGATAAACAAGAAAATAGGTTAGATAAAATATGATTACATATAACGAAATTTATCAAACTTGAAAGTATAATACTTTAAAATATGTACATGACTAGATATATCTTGGAATTAACTAGACAATCAGAGTTCAAATTAAGTAGATAAATTTGTTTTTTCCCCCTGATGCTAATTTGTTAAAATAAGTACATGGCTTTAGAATAAAAATATAAAGAGAAAGAAGGGAAAAAGAATGTCTCTATCGAGACGTATGCTGAAATTCAATCCGTACAATCAAATCATCTTACCCGTTCTTTTCAGCGGTGGAGGTACCCACTACCAAACTAGTTAATAAATTAATTAAATGATTGATCATAAGCTTTGAAGTTGACTCTTAATTCCATTGGTCGTCATAAGGTGATATGTGTCTCAGAATATACTTTGTGTAAACATTTTAAAATTTTGAAAAAGTAGTATAACTTCACCTATAAATAAATAAATCATTAATCGTTGAGCATAAACTATTTCAATATTGCGCGCAAGTACGTTTTTAGAGTGCTCATGCTGTAACCTTTTAACTATGTAATGATTATTAATAATCGACTAATATCATATCTTCTAATCAGGACAAAAAATTCTAATCAGGACAAAAAGTAATGGAGATTATGTTGAAAATTAAACCTTCGGTACGAGAATCAGACTGAAAGAGAGAACTAATCTCAACGGTACGGAAACCGTCAGTTTGGTGGGTTCCTACAAGCTTCGTTTCTCCAGACAGTACTAGTATGTACGTTTTTGTTTTTTTTTTTAGTTCCTATTTTAATTCTTTTCTAATACATATTCTATTACAACGTCAGGAATCGAACCCTGTATTTCCCAAACCTCTCCCCTCTCTTATGCCGCTAGACAAAAGGTCACTTGACAGGAGTATGTACGTCAAATGAGAGAAAGTGGATCAGATGCCATGTTATTTCATCTAATGAAACCGTATTAGTTTATCATTATTCCTAAATTTTATTTAAATTTATTAAATAAATATTTTAGCTTTATTTTTTATTACCATTTCATATTTTTAATTATCTTTCCTTTATAATATTTTATTCATTACTATTTACCAAACAAGTTCGTAGCAGTTGACTAGATCCGTGAGGACCGTCACATTTCATTCAAAAATACAAATCATTTATAAGCTAATTAAGAACAGGGAGCAAGAAGAGTACTAGGAAGAAATGAAATATAACTCTTACTTTGCTTAACTTAGAAGATATAGGTGTTTCTACGAGGGGGTGCACGAATAGATTATCCACATAATTTTAGGAAAGATAGATTTAGCAGGCCCTCAAGTCACATTAACATGGCGTACTTCTCTTCTTCTCGTTAATTCTCTCATTTTGAGATTTTTTTCGATTCCATGGATGATTTATACCTAGTTGCTTAATACCTTGACGATTTTCCCTTGTTAACACAGAGCCCTGAGTTGGTACACAAATGAGATCTCTAATTATTACAGAACGGAGATTTTAAGGAGAGAGAGAAAGGGAAAAACAGCGATTGACAAAAATAACCTCATCAATATTGGCCAAAAAAATTATAGTAACCGATTCAACAACTTTATTCTCAAAACAAATTCAACAACTTCGAGTACTTAATTAAGTGCGTAATTTGGGTGTTCGAATTCGATTTATTCCAACTCAACTCAGGTACTCTATTTTTGTGTCATGTGCTCCTAGGTTTTATTAACAAAGTTATTGAACGCAACTTCGTATTATTACGAGAGATTTTTTAACACTCGGAAATTCTGTAAGTTGTAAATAACTATTTCTTAATAGAATATACTTCTAAAAACAGTAACATCCCTTCGAAAGAGAAAATAAATAAATAATTAAACAAGTAAGCGAAAAGATTTCAGAAACAAATGACGCGTACATCATACGTCGTTTTTAATAAATAAATTAAAGCTTATGTACAAATATACTAATCATACTAACCCGGTATTAGAAACAAATGACAAGAAACAAGTTTTTTTCCAAACCGGGTATTAGATAGTACTTGGGGCCTAACTGCAATCGTATATTCACTAAATTAAACCTGTTTTATTCCAGGTAAATAGTAAACCTGTTTTAATATTTAAATTCAATAAATTAAACCTGTTTTATTCTATCCGTCTTGGGGCCTAACTGCAACTGTCGGAGGCAAACCCCACGCGCTTATTGGCGACGTCGTACACAACCTCTATGGTCTTCTGCTGGGAGTTCCCGAATATGGCTTGCTCGGAGGCGTCCCTGGTCGCGGCGAAGGCCAGGCAGGTCCATGGAATCTCCTTGTCCGTGTAGATTACCCCTTCTTCGGCGATGTTAACGTCTACCCCGCCGTTGAAGGAGATAGTTATTTTGGGGATCACGATGGAACTGTAGTCCCTGAGGTCGTAGCACGTGTCCAGGATGCCGTATTGCGGCGCAGTGGGGTAATTGGACATGCCCTGACGGAAGGTGTAACGCAGGGCGTAATACACGACCGGGGGGAGCCGCGAGATGACCGTGCCGGAATCGATGATCACTGTGAAGAAGGACTGCGGGATAGCGAGCCCCCCGACGGAGATGCCGGTGATGTCGAGCCCGTATAAGTCGGGTTCGACCTTGGGTGACAAAGAAAGCGGAGTGAACTTGGCGGTTTGCGAGAAACTGCCGAAGGTTAAGTAACCGGTGCGACTGGCAGAGGAGGGGAGGCAGTAGGAGAAGAGCTTATTGTACTCGGAGGCGGTTTGGGAAACTAGGGACATCTTGTCCCGGCCCAAGCCGATCAAGCCGGCGGCTTGGCCAAATGAGCCGAAGTTTCTCTGGCCGCAGCCGAAGTAGAAGTCCCAGAAGACGTCGGATTGCGTGATGGTCAGCTTCTCGGTGGCTAAGAATCCCCTCGAGTAGGAGGAGTCGGCATAGAGGCTCTCGTACACGCACGTGGAAGAATCGGACCCCGGTGTGTTTCCTATATTAAAAAAACACAACATTAATTAAATCCAACATATATTATTTATTTTAATCTCAGCCCCGTGTGATTGGTCCATATCCTAACCTGTAGTGGAGACAAGATCGCTGCAACGTGGGTTGGAGTAAGATACGTTGAGGTAGGAGGAGGACCGTGAGGGATCGAATATCGGGTCTTTTTGTTTGTAGCCCCCGACGCAAGGTTTACACTGGGTTCATGTCAGACTGCTTCCGGTATCGAAGATGAGGGACAGCTTTCTTGTCGGTGTGCCGAGCCCTACTTGAACTATGTAATTCGCACTTTCTAGGGACAGTCCTTGCTCCAAAGGTATGGTTGCGTGCATCATGGAGCTGGCTGAGGTCGACATGGAGCGAGATACCCGTTGTCGGATTGAATTTACTCGAGCTTGATCGTGGAGCAGTACCTCCATGGGCGTAGGCGCAATGGAATTCTCTAGGTAGGAACATGGTCCATGTTTGTGAACCAGTTTCAATGTAGATTGTTTTCCAAATTCTACAACACAAAAAAAGGAATGGATTAGTATAATCAATCGTGTTCTTGCTACGACCTTGTAACACTAATTTATAATCAATAATATCATGTATGTTGGACAAAAAGAAACGGAGATAAAGAAATAACCTTTGGTAGAAGGAGAGCATGCATCTGATGGAAGGAGAGAGCTGAGCTCAATCTGATAAGATTCTCCATGTGTCCTTCCTTTTAAGACGAAGATGAAGTTCTTCCCGATGGACAGAAGAAGGAAAAGGAATAAAATCCAAACACATAAGAAATATTTGAAAGAAAGAGATGGAGAGGGAGTTGCCATTGTATTGGAATCGGATAGGTAAGTGTAATTGTGTTTGTGACAATTAAAACTTTTGGTGTACCTATATTTATAAGTTGTCTCGGTGTCCCATAAACTACAAATCTGAGGCATGACACTTTGGTAGAAAAACAATATTTTTTTGAGTTTGTTCGGTATTCTCTTCGTACAACAGATGTGAATAGATAATACATATAAACAGATTTATCATATTCTATATTTAGTAATTTGATAATTTAATATATTTTTAAATAAAGTTTATCATGTAAATATTTGTACATGTTGATTTCATGAGCGACGCACTTATGTTAGTAAAATTTTAATATCATTACAAACTTTTCAAATAAAATTTAAAATATTTAAATATTAAATATTAAATATAAATAAATAAATTCTATAAGCAAACTTACCCACGTTCACAATCAGGAATGTTGAGAATCTCAGTGGTTCTACCAATAGTTACGATTTTTGGCCTCGTTTGGCTTTTAGCTTGAATTTTGGAGGGAATGGTAATTTTGTGGTCATTTGGACATAGATAATTTTATTGAAGTTAATTCTTATTAATTCTGAAAATAACACAAATTAATATTTTTTTTAAAAGTAAATGTTTACACTAAAAATTTCACCTATCAAAATTTCAATTTTAAACCTGTTTCAAATCGTCATACTTTTGTGTATGTGTCATTTCCATCTTATCGCAACTAACGAAATCGTATTATTCATTATCATTCCTAAATTTTTTTTTACATTTACTATATAACTTTCTAACGTTATTTTTTATTACTGTTATATATTTATCATTATCGTTCCTTTATAAATATTTCGATTCATCACTATTTTATTGAACAAGCTCATAGTGCACTTCATTCAAAAGTACATAAAGGCATTTCTACCAGACCTTCCCCAAAAAGAAAGAGCATAAAGGCATTGCATAATTCGACAACACCAAAAAAAGGAAAGTCGTACTGCTATATACAATGTCCAAATCATCCCAATAAGTTTCTATCAGACCTTCCCCAAAAAGAAAGAACATAAAGGCATTGTGGTGCTTCCATTATAATGTAGTTTGATGGAATAATTGGAACCTAACATAGGCTTGTTTTATAGGAAGGAACCCGGTCGATGTCTTAAGGAAAATTATGTCGACACTTCGTCGAAATAGTTAAGCCAGAAAGAGTTGACTATATTAGAGCCTCCCCTTTTTTGTTTTAGTGGCCCACCGCCTCTCCACATTTGTGACTAAACTTCAAAAGTATGTGATGAAATTATGTTGTTTATAACATAAAATTGGAGAAGACTTGGTCCAAATTAAGGAGGGGCTGGAACCGTAGGCCGATTTCAATAAGGAGAGGCTGTATCATTATTGCGCGCTTGGTACATGGAAAGGCTAAAGGTCAACTGGTCAAGGTGCTGATTCGCAACACGAACGACACTTGCAAAGAATCCCATGTTTTTGGGCACATGGTCAAATATAAGAGCCACACTAATGGGATGAAAATTCTCCTAGAGGTTCATGTTGTACCGGAAAAAATATTTTCATTGTATAAGAAGAATCGGAGTTATGCGTAATATTGTATTTTTCTTTAGTAAAATAAATTTAAGCAGATTTGTCAAAATTTCAAAACTCTAAATCATATTGCGCTTTACTTATTTTTTTAAGCAAAAATTTTCCGTTTTAGTAAGGATAGGAATTGAATCACAGAACCCCTGGAAACGAAACAGCACTCATTCACATTCTATCCACCTTGGTTGGTTTTGATGTTGTATTTTGATTAATGATAATACGAATAAATATTATGTAGTTTATAATGCATCACAGTTGAAGTGGAACATTTGAATACGTCCGGGAACATTACACCACTAATCAATATAATAGGACTAATTTTTCTGATAAGTAGAACAGGACTAATGACAATTTCTTAGGACTCGAATTTAATGAAAAAGTTGGTTTATCCATTTATGAGCTAATCTCCACTCTTACTGCCTCAGAGATTGAAAAAAAAAACTTGTATTTGGTGATTTTTAAATTTAGTAATTAAATTAAATTTTTTTTATTTTTGAATTTGAGATAATTTTTAAAACTTGGAGTAGTATTGGTTCCCTCAAGAAAATTCACAAGAATAAAGTATCCAGACAGCGAATCATAATACCAGGCACATAAGAGTAAATTTAGTCATAACGGAGACTTTTACTACCACATGGAACGATTACGGTGTAAGATTGATATTATTTTCCTTACAAATAATTTGATGAAAGATATTATTTAGATAATTGTTATGACAATAAAATTTGATAATAATTAAATACGAATAACATCAGTTTTATTTGATAGCTTTATTAAGTTCTATTTGGCTAAGGTTGAATTGAGATCGAGATTTGCTATTGGATAAACTTCATCGCAGAGGATATCCGTAGGCGCAACAGGAGGCACAGTCAATTTCTCACGGTTTAGGTAGGAGCGGGGTTTGTGCTTGAGGACAACTTTCCTTGTGTATTTCAGGAAATCTACCAAATGATAAAAAAGGAAACGGGTGAGAGAAAATATGATTCTACATATAATAGAATAAAGAAAAATATCTAAATTAAATTATTACTATTTAATGTAAATAAATAATAAATATTATTTTATGTAACCTTGATTTGTAACTTAATGATTAATTTGACAAAATATATAAGCTAATAAATTAAATCTGCTAGTTAATTTTACCAAACACGTTCTTATAATTTACATCTATTTTCTACTATCTACTTCCAATTTACTTCGCCCTGAAGTCATACCAACATGGGAATGCATTAGCCATACGTCCCTTTAAATCCAGAATAAAAGCTTCTGTGCAAATGCATTATTCATACTAACTCATAGACAACGAAACAACTTTTTTCCAAACCGATTTATACAGTTTGATCTTCTATTATAGCATTTAAATATGCAGAGCATGGAATATGTGAATTAAGCAATTAAATAATAATATTTTCTATTCGTAAGTATATACTTCCGGACTTTTTTTTTTCGAAAGAGTACACCCCATTGATCTCTTGATTCACTTAATGAGGCTTTACCGTTTTTCGAAAGAGTACACCCCATTGATCTCTTGAATAAAAAAATTATTACGATTATGACTGATACAGAAGAGAAGACATGCACAATGTTATCCTGAATATCTAAACGACGAGGACTTGGACTACCATTTGTGTCGCCGATACTTGTATTTCGCCCGTTTATGTACAAAAATATGATTACATATAATTGAATATAACGAAAATAACCAAATTTATCACACTTGAAATTATAATATTTTAAAATATGCTCATGACTAGATATAACTTGGAATTAACTAGACAATCAGAGTTCAAATTAAGTAGATAAGTTTGATTTTTCCCGTGATATTAATTTGTTAAAATTAGTCTTTGGATTTGAATAAAAATATAAAGAAAAAGAAGGCAAAAAGAATGTCTCTATTTAAACGTATGCCTAGTTCATAATTCAGTTTGTACAAGCTAATCATATTACCTATTTTTTTCTTCGGTGGATGGAGGGATCTATTGCCAAACTAGTTAATAAATTAATCAAATGATTGATCATAAACTTTGAAATTGATTATTAATTCCATTGGTAGTTATAAGGCGATATGTGCCTCAAAATATAATTTTCTGTAAATATTTTAAAATGTTGAAAAAGTAATGCAATTTTACCTATAAATAAACATTAATTGTCGTGCATAAACTATTTCAAAATTGCACGAAAGTACTTTTTTAGAGTGCTCATGATGTAACCTTTAACTATGTAATGATTACTAATAATCAAATTATAGCCTATCTCCTAATCAGGATAAAAAGTTATGGAGATTAAGTTAAAAATTAAACCTTTGGTAGTAGGGAGGATCGAGAGAACCCGATTGAAAGAGAGAACTGATCTCAACGGTACGGAAACCGTCAGTTTGGTGGATTTCTACAAGCCTCCTTTCTCAAATGAGAGAGAGTGGATAATTCGATTCATATCATGATAATTCGATTTAAATTTTTCCCTAATCGAATTATTATCAAATCGAATCGAATAATTAATAAATCGAATCGAATTGAATCATTAATCGAATTCAATTCATGGCTATGTCTACTCTAGTGTGATCGGAAGGTTGGCAACATGCCAGCGAAAAGTATGGATATATTATTATAAACTAATATACGTGATAAAGATTATTGAACTTGCTTATTGCACGATGAGATTACACCTGAATATATACAAGTGTGAGAGCCTCCATAAAGTAATGACATGAATTTTGTAGGATTTGTACAAGAATTACAATCATTTTATCGTAATTAAGTAAATTATTTAATTATAATTGTTCAAAGTAGTGAATGTCTAAATCATTATATTAAAACTTAGACTATTATGAAAAACCAAGATTATTATATCTAAATAGGCCTATAATTACCCCGCCAAATCCAAATTTATGGACGCCAACGGCTGCTCCCAGTCCATCGGTCCACTCCATCGGGTTGGCCATCCGAGGCCGCACCCGCCGATACCAATCGCGGCCGCCAGTTCGCCGCCAACTGCCGAAGCTCTCCGCCGGCCGTTTTTCAGATCCCGGTCACCACAGACCTCGCTGGATCGATCCGAGGACAGATCCGTACTCCTCCAGTCGAGGCGCTCCGGCCGGTCTTACCCCCGTCGCCGGCGCCTCCCAGAATCGCCGGATCGGCCACTTGGCCGCCGGCCGTTCAAAGCCAGATCCCGGCCGGAGCTTTGCTCTCCGGCGGGATCCGAGCACATCACGGGAATGGGCTCGACGAGGCGCATCTTTAGATAAGCTCGTCGGCCATTTTTCGCGTGTCAAACCACCAACGGCCACCGCGTCGGGCCACCTCCGGCCACCACCGACCACCGCGTCGGGCCACCTCCGGCCACCACCGACCACCTTTCGGGCCACCTCCGGCCACCACCGACCACCGCGTCGGGCCACCTCCGGCCACCACCTGCCACCGTGCCGGTCCACCTCCGGCCTCCGCGCAGGACCACCTTCGCCCACCATCGGGCCACCTTCGTTGGTGTAGGCTTATTATTATTGCCCCTCCTGACTGCCAGGACTGTTGGCTAGCGGGATTTTATGGGCTCGTGAACCTTTGTAACCTTTTCTTTTTCTTTAATAAAATGGTAATTAAATAAAAAAAATAGGCCTATAATTATATTAAAATACGGACCATTATACATAACTAAGTAAACTATTCTACTAAAATACAGATCATTATATTATAACTTTTTTTTATCAAAATATGGACTATTATATCAAAACACAAAATGTTTTATCTAACTAAACAAACTACTATTTTAAAGTGTTCGGAAGCAAGCCGGATCAAGAATAAAAATGGGTAAAACATTGACTCGCTAACTGCCAATAACCAAGCGAGTCGATATTCAAACAATTTCCACTTATTAAAAAAAA
>SOPF01016897.1:0-18085 GCA_012979155.1 Hypericum perforatum
ATATTGTGATTCGATGGTATGGTATGCATGATTCGATGGTATAAAATATCTGATTCGATGGTATAAAATGTCTGATTCGATGGTTTATATATTGTCGAATCACAATATACAAACCATTGAATCGGATGTCAAACCATTGAATGAGACATCTTATACCGCCGAATCACAACACACCATACCATCGAATCACAACACACCATACCATCGAATCAGACATATATACAACCATCGAATCAAAAACCCAACCATCGAATCCGGGTGTTTCAACCACCGAATCCGCGTGTCCAGCATGGTGCTGGACACGCGCGATCTGCACCAAATCCAAACTCAAAAAAATCTTGTTTATGTTAATTATGTTTCGAATAATCTGAAACAAATCCTTTTGATTTTACAGCAAGGATATTCAGCACCTGCGGAGACTGGAATCATGAAGGACTTGAACATGTCTGTTGCAGCAGTGAGTATAAAAGAATTATTAATTTTCCTCCCATAATAATTATTGCATACACTTTAATTTACCAATTCACATAAAAATTAGTGTCGAAAGAAAACACAATGCAGTCGTATGAATATATATATATATCTTATAATCTGATTTCTCTTTTTTCTATGATTGTATGTAGTACTCCGTCTTCGGTTCAATAATCACAGTAGGAGCAATCGTCGGTTCTTTAGTAAATGGAAAGCTAGCGGATGCGCTTGGTCGTAAAGGAGTAAGTTCTTTCTTTCTTTTCCTTCTTCAAATTTTACTTCTCCATCAATTTGGATATCAATTTCCACCCAAAGGCTGGAGTTTATAAGTTTATATTTGGTCTCTTAATCCAGACAATGTGGGTAGCTGAATTTCTCTTCATCATTGGCTGGCTGGCAATAGCTTTGGCACAGGTTCTCTCCTTTGAAATTGGTTATTATTGTTGAAATTACCATGTTTGTAATTGCAAATGTGGTGTGCTTATTACAAGAATTAAAAGTCTATCAACATATTGTCTTAAATTTTTTAATTATATATAAAAATTTAAATTTGATATCAAATCGAGTTGATCTCATAAGTTTTTTTTTCTTGTTAGAGCCTTTTGTCATGGCACATTAGTTAAGTTAATTCCATGCAAATATCATCCTAATGAGTGTCGTTTGAGAAGATGTATTGAGATTACCATATAATTAATTGTAAATATTTTTGTATAAAACTTAAAAATTCATCAACCCATTGTTAAAAATTCAAATGTCTTTGTTATAAGATTTTTGTTTGGATTTTAAGATTCTACCATTGTTGTGTTTGTTCCTAATTGTAAACACGAGACTGTAGGCTCCTTGGGTGCTCGACGTTGGCAGATTCTTCATCGGAGTGGCGGTTGGGATAATCACTTATGCGGTAATTTATGATTATTGTTCCGGAAATAACAGATCATGTTGCCAACTCGATTGTATTACCAGTCATTACCTTGTGACACATTTTTATTTTGTATCTTTGTGAATAAAATAAAAAACACAGACATCAGTATATATTGCTGAGATAGCACCGACCAACATTCGAGGAGTGCTTACCACTGCAAACCAGGTATGGAAAATTTGGCTGCAAATTGATTTAGGATACTCGTTTGGATTGAAATAATATTCCATGTTCATATGCATTAAAGTTTGCCTTTTCCATTATTATTAGCTCATGGTATTGTGTGGCTTCTCTGTCACCTATTTCCTCGGAACTGTCATTTCCTGGCGCTTCCTAACCTTGATAGGTAACCCATTATTTAACCATCTATCGGATTTCTTGCTGCTTCAGTAATTTTGGAAAATAGTTGGAGTGTTCAACGTATTTGTTTATTTCATCCTCAGGTATCTTCTCTTGTGCACTACATGTTGTGGGTCTGTTCTTCATCCCAGAGTCTCCTAGATGGTTGGTGAGTACTGTGATTTGTTTATAAAGTTATGGAATCACGCCTTGGGATACTGATTTATGAATGTATGAATATAGAACTTCAAACGATTTGTTAGTAGTTGAGTAACAATCTGAAACGAGATGAGTGGTTCTCCAACAGTCAAAGGTCGGCCGAGAAGCAGAGTTGGAAGCAACTTTGCAACATCTGAGGGGAAAGAATGCAGACATCTCGGAAGAAGTAGCTGATATAAGAGTAGGACTCAATGCTTCCTATTCGACTTCATATTGACACAGTTGCTCTATTCTTTTGCCGTTCTCATACGTACATTCTGTTGCATTGTGATATTAGGATTATACAACCTTGCAAGCGAACGGAGCAGGATTTCTAGAGCTGTTCCAACGCCGATATGCACATGCTCTGATTGTGAGTGACAACGCTTAATTGTTATGTTTTTTCTATAAGCTGTGGAAAACTAATTAGCCTCTCTTCCGAACGGCATTTTGGGTCATTGTTAGGCTGGAGCAGGGCTTTTTCTACTTCAACAGCTTGTGGGAATGAATGGAATTGCGTACTATATGGCCTCGATTTTTGATAAAGCTGGTAAACTTAGCAAAAACATATGTGAGCTTATCTGTCAGTGGTGGTTAAAATGTCTGTTTTCTGCAGATTTTCCATCCAACGTTGGACTCATCTCGGTATCCATCATTGAGGTTAGCAAGATCTCACCAGTCAATGACGTTATTGTTTTCTGCATTCCCTTAGCATTGAAGTCATCCTTGGTTGGAGATAGATATTCTAACATTATGTTTTAGTATCAGGGTTTCCACCGTTTAGATTTCCGCAGCTAATGTGACTGCCCGAATTATCCATCACTCTAATGCTAATAATAGACATTCTATTGCAGCTTCCAAGTTGTGCTCTATCAGTTTTGCTAGCAGACAAATGCGGAAGGCGCCCACTCCTCCTGGTCAGAAGATGTGCAAATCAATTTGTTCCAAGTGAAGCAATTTTGCTAGTTTTTCGTGATAATTAACACGAATTATTTGAGAATACTTGACAGATTTCAGCCTCAGGCATGGGCTTATCTTGCTGTTTAATAGGAATAGCATTCAGTTTGCAGGTATAACTCTAATATGTCTTTTTCTAAAAAAGACTGTATTTCAAAATGATATTTCCCACTTCTATTTAATTTGAGTTAATTAAATCATTTTATTTACTTGCTGTTTAAAAGGAATGCTTTTGTATGTACTTGAATTCGCAGGATAGTTCCTCGACCAGTGAGATCACATCTGTCATGGTGTTCATCGGCTTAATGGTAATGTATTATACTTCCTAAATTGCTGATAGAGTAAAAAAATTATACAGAGGATCGATAAATTGACTTTTTTCTCGATTGTTCTTAGGCCTACACAGTATTTTTCGCTCTAGGCGTTTCAGGGTTACCATGGGTTATAATGTCAGAGGTAAGTCATGTTTTCTCATGGGTTTGAACCATAGTTTTCAAAAATGGACCGGAGATCGACCCGGTTGGCTGGGCGATCTCCAGACCGGTCTGACCAGTTGGATGGCTGGTCGTACTGGATTTTATATTAAAAAAAATTATTTTTTGAAATTTATATAGGTATATAGATAAAAATTTATGTAATAAATTAATAATAACATATAATCATATTATGTTTTATAAAATATACCAAATAAATTATCCATACGAACGGTTAATCTCGAATCGAAAATAAAAAAATAAACCAGTCAATATTTTTTGGTCGAACTGACCAGTTTTCCAGTCTGACCGGAAAATCCCAAAAAATCATCGGTTCGTTAAGTAACTGGTCGGATTATGAATTTCTGACCGATTAGGTAAGTGATTCGTGGTCCGACCGGTTGGACCATCGATTTAAAAATTATGGTTTGAACTAAGCTGATGTTAGTGTGAGCTTCATAAACCTGTCGAATTAAGTAATTCCGAATTGATTACATCTGCTACAGATACTTCCTATCAACATCAAGGGGACAGCTGGGAGTTTAACTACTCTAGTCAGTTGGTCTAGCTCCTTGCTGGTTACATCCACATTCAACGTCATGATGGAATGGAGTTCAGCAGGTAAATAAAATCCCAAGACTAGGCTTTCTATTACATTGTCGTCTCTTATTGCCAGTCCTTAATTTTTTTTGGACAATATTTAATAGGGAAAATTACCCTCAGGCCCCTCGGGTTTGCGAAAATTCGTGTTTTAGCCCCCCTATTTTTTTTTATTATCATTCAACCCTTGAATCTTGTCAAAAGTGTATAATTTAGCCCCTGTCGCCGGAATCCGGCGATTTCTCCGGCGAAATGGCACCTAAGATTACTAAAATATCCTTTTCCTTTAAAAAGTAAAACAATAAATTGAAATACAATCGTAATTCGTATTGAGCTGAAATTTTTCATGAAGCATCCTTAAAATATACAAGATTTACGTAAACTATTTCAGAAATTTTTGAGGTACAAAAGTATTTTTTTTATTTTTCAATGTGCCAAAATTTTGTAAAATCATGTAAAATAGAAAATTTGTTTAATTGGGCTGAAACTTGTCCCATGTGTCTTTTAGCATATTTAATGAATTTAGGATTCAAAAAGTCTGGATTCTCATGAGCCAATTTTGAAAAAGTCTGCGGATACCAAAAATATAGAGTTTTAATTTATTTTTTTACTAAAGATGGAGTCTTTAGTAAAGATGCTAAAAGACACATAGAACAAGTTTTAGGTCCTAAATTCACTAAATATGCTTAAGAACACATAGGACAAGTTTCAGCCCAATTAGACAATGTTTCTATTTTATATGATTTTACAACATTTTGGCAAGTTGGAAAATAAAAACAAATACTTGTGTGTCTCCAAAATTTCTGAAATATTTTACGTAAATCATGTATATTTTTAGGATGCATCATGAAAAATTTCAGCTCAATACGAATTATTATTGTATTTCAATTTATTTTTTTACTTTTTAAAGGAAAAGGGTATTTTAGTAATCTTAGGTGCCATTTCGCCGGAGAAATCGCCGGATTCCGGCGACAGGGGCTAAATTATACACTTTTGACAAGATTCAAGGGTTGAATAATAATAAAAAAAAATAGGGGGGCTAAAACACGAATTTTCGCAAACCCGAGGGGCCTGAGGGTAATTTTCCCTATTTAATATGAGATGATGGGTCAGGTACATTTTTCATATTATTTGGCATGTGCTGTGTGACTGCCTTCTTTGTGGGCAAGGTAATTCCAGAGACCAAGGGACGAAGTTTAGAACAAGTACAGGCATCAATTGCAGCGGATACGAGCGGATCATAGAACAAAATTTTCTTTTGTTGATGTTGGGAATAATTTATTGCCTTCAAACTTGCATGACGCTTTTAAGAGGATTTTTCATTTTTATACAAAATTCTGGAACGCTTATAACCAACAATGTGTTACTCCTAACATTCTCTAATTGCTACCCATCGCACGATAATTACCAATTCTGTAGGATTTGAGGCCAGACCTAATAGAACTCCGAGAGAATGCACCTTTGTCATCCACTATCGGGACTTGAATAGTACAAATCAAAGAGCTCGCCGATCAGACACATGAATTCGGTCACGTTTGTTTTCATTAATTGGTTTTCGAATTGACCATTAAAAAAATTGTTTACCCAACTGATCGTTGTGGCCACGAGACAACTATTTTGATCGAGGCAAGGCTCGTCCACACTAATAATCACAACTACCTACCAATACGAACGACCAAAGTTATTAATCATTCGTGCGTACTAGCTAGTATAATTAGATTTTTTTAAATTATTCTTAGATCTTGAGGTATAGTCAAATAAATATTTTTTTGGTATTTTTTTAAAGGGTAAATTACCCCCAGGCCCTTGAGTTTTGTACGTTTTTGTGGTAGAGTCCCTAGATAATTTGAATTAAATATAGGGCCCCTATTTTTAAAAGAAATATTGATTTGGGGTCCCTTACATGACGTCAGCACGAAACTTGTCCCTTTTTTAACATGGAAATGACATTTGTACCCTTACAATTAAAAAATTAAAAAATTAAATTTCTCCCTCTCTCTCCTCTTATCCCACGTCTCCTCTTCCCTCTCTCCTTCTCCATCTTCTCCCTCTTCTTTTTTTCCATAAAATCCAAATTTATGCTTAAATCAAAACTAATCAATTGAATCCCAGAATCCAAAATCCAAACTAATCCAAAATCCCAAAACAAAATCCCAGAATTGAATCACATAAATGAATCCCAAAATCCCAGAATTGAATCCCTGAATCCAAAATCCAAAATTTCCCAAATCCATAATCCCAAAATTTCCCAAAAACTGCATGAAACCTAAACCAACAAACAAACGCAGCACTTTGATAGAGTTCGTAAACTTCAACGGGATCCGATAGCAGGCTCTTCTTCATTCTTTTGGATGGCCCCTCACACCGAGGTTAATTAATATCAAGCATACGTCTACTGCAGGAATAGTACGAATGGAAGTGTACTTTTATGTTAAAGTCTTCCCTTTAATGCCCGAGAAGCAATTTTTGACTAGGCTCGTAGAGTTACGAGTCGACAAAGAGACCAAGCCCCGACCTTGCCGAGCAAGAGAGAGGTAGAGATACCTCGACGCCGTTGAATCTTGGAGCTGGCCACCAGATCTTGGAGCCAAGCTTCTGATTTTGTAGCTGGGTTTTAGATTTTGGATTTGGGAAATTTTTTAGGGTTCCTGGGTGAAATTGTGAACGTCGAGGAGAGAGATTGCGAGAGACTGGGTGTTGGATTTAGTTCTGCGATTTTGGATTTGGGAAATTTTTTAGGTTTCATATAGTTTTTTGGTTTAATTGATTAGTTTTGATTTAAGCATAAATTTGGATTTAATGGAGAAAAAGAAGAGGGAGAAGATGGAGAAGGAGAGAGGAGAGGAAAGAGAGGGAGAAATTTAATTTTTTAATTTTTTAATTGCAAGGGTACAAATGTCATTTCCATGTAAAAAGGGATAAGTTTCGTGCTGACATCATGCAAGGGACCCCAAATCAATATTTTCTTTAAAAATAGGGGCCTTATATCTAATTCAAATTATCCAGGGGCCCTACCACAAAAACGTACAAAACTCAGGAGCCTGAGGGTAATTTACCCTTTTTAAAAATGTATGTAGTTATTTCCGTAATTTAGTTTATTGTATTCTCATGTGACTTATTCACGTCATCGGTCGTTTTATTATTTTATCATTGAAATAATTTTATACTCTTACTTCGGCATTTCAAAATGAAAGAGGTTGTACACAATCATTTATATAAAGAACTATAATATTTCCAGTTGTAGAGTCCTAACGTGATGTAATATCTTAGGATAGTGTATCCTATTTTTTTCTATGCAGTTAAGACCATGTAAGTTGTATATATACTTTGCGACATGAAATACCAATCGCAAGTTACACACATATTTTTATGGTATCAGAGCAAATTTTGTTGATATGATAGTTTATTAAATCTTAACCTACCCACCGTACAAACCAAATCCCACCAAAAATGTCAAGAGGAAGCAACACACAAAAGGCGACAATGAGGAAATCTCATCCCAGATCTAGTTAGGAGGCATGGACACATAGTCCATATATTACATCTATATATTAGATAATCCGGGTCATGTATATGTCAGTGACCTACTCAATGATTGTAACTACGTTGTATGCAAAGAACAAGAATGAAATTGTCGATAGAACTATTCAACATCCTACAAAAATGTCACCAACTTACTCTATAGATGCACTACGATGCTATGGTGAAGGGATTACTCAAAAGTATCATGGAGAAGGAGGTAAGAACCACCATATAGTATGTTTAAATAATAATTGAGATCTGGTCCAATTTAAAAGAGCACTTTAGGAAGGGAAGTGCACCTCGAGCATACGACTTAAGGAGTTCTATCGGTCATATGTGGCAAGAAAAACTCATGGTTTTAGCATACTACTATAAGCTGAAGTGCTTTGGGATGAGATAGAAGCCATCCATTTAATTCTAAGGTGTTCATGTAAAGGCTGCAAGTGTGAGGCTCAAGAGCATATATATGCTCTCAAAGAAAAAGAATATTTATATGATTTTTTGATAGGATTAGATGAGTCATAAAGTATGGTAAAGACACAAATCCTGAACACTAAGCGAGCACTAACTCTCAAAACAACTTATCACTTGTTAGGAGAAGATGAAAAATAGAGGAACATGTCCTCCATAGCTCGTAGCATCAATATTGAAAGGGCAACTTTTTAAGTATATGGTGAAAAGAGTGGCAGCCAATGTAATTAGATTAAGGGAGACAAGTTGAGATATGAACATTTCCAAAAAAATAGGCATAATGAAGTTAAAAGATTTGAATTGATTGATTATCCAGGCTGGGTCAAGCGAGGACAACATGAGGGCTTCATAAAAAAAGAAAAGATGCAGTCATTGAGCAACTCTTGTCTGAAGGCCACAAAAGTTTCTTCTTATAGCCCAATCCCTAGCCTTACGAGAAACCAATATTAGAGCCTTATGAAGTATCTTGGAGTGAAAGGAGATAGTAAAAAATATTCTTGTACCCTAGTTTAAATGTTAACATGGTTGGTAAAGTCATTCATACTCATTTTGGATCATTTACTCCAGAGTATCTAAGCACATAGTCTCGAATATTGAGTTATTTTAGGGATCAATTACAAAAGTGGTGAACCTTTCAGTTAAAATCCCAAATAGGGCAAGCATTCCCAAACATGAGATCACTTTAAATCGTGTCCTCTATATTCTAAATTTTAAGTATAATCTTATATCTATAAACCAGATGACAAAAGATGCAAGTTGTGTGCTTACATTACTACCATATTATTGTATTATATAAGACTTACCTTTGAGGATATTGATTGGTATGGGTAGGCAAAGTGATAGATTGTACTATTTTTACCAAGTATAAGATGGAGGGGTGGTAGTTATGGTTTTAGGGTGTAAAGATACTTAAGTATGGCATCATTATCTAGGGCATTCATCTAGATAAAAGATGAAACATATAAGTATTATTCATAATAAAGTTGGGGTATTTTCTCTTACATCTTGTAACTCGTGTGTACGAGCGAAACTAATATGGCTCCCTTTTTTATTGGTTTAATAAAGACATTTAAGTGTTTTAATATGGTGCATGATGATATGTAGGGGGCTTATAAGCCGCCTCGCTGATAGGCGCATGATACTTTCTTATTATCATTGATGATTTCAGTCATGAAACTTGAGTTTATTTAATGCAGCACAAATCATAGGTTATATAAATTTTGTTCAACTTTTATGCTATGATATAGACCTAATTCAATGTCTAAATCAAGAAAATTAGAAGTGATAACTATGTTGTATGTAGAGACAAAGATAAAGTTCCAAACATCTTGCATCAACACACCATAATAACATGGTTGTGAATCCTAATTTTATGATTTTCCCCTAATTTAAGTTCTTGTCCTAATTTCTTATGATGTATAGCTACTTGTCGCGATATCCTTGTTGGAGTTTGTTCATGAAGATATCTTGCGTAGAAAGGACAATGTTGGATCTAACATGTATAGCTACTTGTCGATAGTCAAATATGCTTGTACTATGTTTGTATTGAAATTCTCATTTTCCAAATATAGATTACAGTGTGGAAGCTTGATTTTTGTGATGACGATGTGCTATGGATGTTGGATTACTACAAGAATAGTGAGGTCTTTATCATATTTATCAAATTGGAGGAGTATGGAGTTCCTGTTTTAGTTGTAATTCTAAAGGGTAAGTTGTTATTCAATCGACCAATTAATAAGGCATATTAAGAAACTTTGTTAGTAGTCAAGATAAGCATCTTCATTCTGAGATTGTGGTTAGTCTTAGTTTAGTTAAAGATAAGTCTGGGGATTATAATGGTGATGGAGATGACTCTAGTGGAGATGATATTAGTGGTAGTGAAAGAAGTTATTGGGCTTATGCTAGTGGAGATGAGTATGGTAGAGATGAGTATAGTAGAGAGTATGTTGCTGAGTAGACATATAATGGCGGAGAGTATGGTGAGTATGATATTGCTGGTAGTGAATATGTCTCTCATGATCATGATAGTAAAGGATAAGTTGATATGAGTTATAGTTTGTCATATCATGATGAGATGGACTAAAGAATGATATGAATCAAGAAAATAATGATAAACAAATAGAGTCTTTTGATTTTTCTACAATTGTAAAACCCATTACCAATGTGACCCTAAAACCCAGCTTCATTCTGACTTTTCCCAATGGAAACCTGATTTAATGTGAATGTTTAGTGTTTGGGTAGTTTTATGAAGAGTGAATGTATTTTTTTAACTACAAGGCCTTAAATTTTAATTGGTGGGTATTTTCATTTTTTTAGATAGGTTTTGCTAGAAAAAATGCCTAATCTAGTAAGTAAGGACCTCAAACCAATATTTTTCTAAAAAGTAGGGATAGTTAAATAATTTTTAACAAAATAGGGACCATAGAGAAGATTGTGATTAAGACTACGAACTAGGGGGTAATTTGCCTAATTATATTTGACTATTAAATTTTGTTATATTACTTGCAATCTCGATAGCCTCTTCATTGTGTTATTTTTGAAATGTGATTTCATATTGCTAGAAACATGCGTAGATTATATTGATGAGCAATATCTTATTCTTCTCTTTAACCATGAACGTCCACCATTGATCGAAAATAACACATATTCCTTTTTGGTAAGTTACATATATCTTGATTGTTCTAGAAATCACTTCTAACTCTTGTTGTTCTTGTTCCCCAACAAGGAAATATTATTGTAACTAAAGTAATATTACCATCAATAACAATGGCGATGAAAAGAGTATGCATGTATTTTCCATACAAAAATATTCCATCAATTTCAAACATAGACATGCAATGTTTAGAAGTTTCAATACAAGACTCGAACTATCAAAATTTTTTGTTGAACATCTTTATTTATGGAAAAAAGACTTTGATAATATTCATGTTGAACCACAGTTCCAAGATTATTTTTTTTGCATGCTACAAACAATTATGGAAGGCGATTATAAGATTCTTGCCAACCTTCTTATAATTTTCTAAATGCTTTTTCTCTTTGCCACCAAGTCTTCCTATAGAAAATCTTATTAAATTCAAGGTGGTTATCGAGCTCTCATTTTAAATACATAATAGAAATATCTGGTTCATCTTCTACTTGGTTTATAATCATTTTTGCAATGTGTTGATATGAGAGTTGTCAATGGTGGGTGACTGTAGGTACGGGGGTGGATGTGGTTTACTATCTTCTAATTATCAAAAAGTGTTTGCCTTGTTTCCATCAATGTACGAATCTTCCATCTACAATCATTCTCTTCTTTTTTATACTCCTGAGTGTAGATATCTAGTTTTGATTCTTTGACATTGTACTCACTCTCATTTTTTATTATGCATGCTTTAATATCCCTCGCGATATCCTTTTTGGTTTTCTAATCATACCTTCATCCTTTTAACAAACTAGACCATCTTCTAATTTCTAGCTCACAATCTTATTCTTTGACATAAATACTTAACGATCATTGTTCATCGGGCTCAGTTATAGGAAATTGAGCATATTGTAGTTCTCAATGTTTTGTTAGAACAAATTCTATACATCTTTTTATTCTCGATATTCTTCTTCTCCTCCTCATTGACATTATCATCTTTTTCATCTTTGTCTTTATTTTCTTCTTCCTCTTCCTTTTGTCTTCTTTTTTGTCATCTTCATCATCAAAATTTTTTGGGAAAATTAGGCTAAAGTCCCTCTACTATGGTGATTCAACCATTTTGGTCCTTGCTGTTTTAAAACTACTCTTTGACTCCCTACTATTCAAAATAACCAAACTTTTTAGTCCCTAAAATTCAACATAAATTTTTTTATGACCTTTATACCCTTTGTTTGAAAATTAACTCAAACCAACCAAACCACCCAAACTCAGACCCAAATAAACCAAACCAATTCAAACCAAAAACCAAATCATAAACCTAACCGAACTCCTCCTCATGTACCTCCTGAACCGTTTCCTTCCCTCCTTTCTCCCCTATTTCCTCCCCTGTTTTCTCAACTTCATCACCCTGTAGCAATTCCTCCAGCTCCTGATGAACATTATTATACAAATTGGATAGCAAGTAATCGGGTGCATCTAGATAGTTAAATCCATCGTAAATTCCAACAAAGACCCAATCTTTATAGCTTTAACCAAACTCACAATTAATCGGGTGCATCTCTCCCTACTCCCGACCAGCTTCAAAGACCTCGAAAGAACCCTCTTTATACCAAACTCATAAGTAATCGGTTGCTTGTTTTACTAAAGGTGTTGTCTTTATCATTATCGGACGCCGACCCGAGAGTAGGACCCACGGTCGATGGGTTCGGAGAGGAACCCTCTCTCGATGGGACCAGAGAGGAAGCCCCTCTTGATAGGACCTGACTAGGAATCCCTCCAGTCTGCTAATAGTGACGATGATCCTGACATCGTCGGCTGTTCCTCTTCCGCCCTCCTCCTCCCCTCGTGAACCACCCCTGCATCGATCCCCTCTTTCCCTTTTTTTGTTAATTTCCTTCCGAGATTATTTTAATTTGTTCCAAAGTGGATGGGTTGTTGATCGAGAAGCTTTGGAATTAAGCAAATAACAAAACTGGAAAGGTGGTCGAATGGCTTTTGGGCTCGTCAGATATAGAAATATATTGAATTTCATTTGGTTAGATTAAAATTGGTTCAAGGTTAATTTGGGCTTGGTTTATTTGATTTGGTTTGGGTAAATTTTTCAATGAAGGGTATGGTGGTCATTAAAAAAATTATCTTGACTTTTAGGGACTAATTATCTGTGTTTTTTTGAATAGTAGGGATTGAAAGAGTAGTTTTAAAATAGCAAGGACTAAGAAGGTTGAATCACCAAAGTAGAGGGACTTTAGCCTAATTTTCCCAAATTTTTTTATTGCATATGGAATAATGACATCTGTGGGATCAATTTCAAGTCAATCATTTGTTGGATTAACTTCACCAACATGCATATGCGTAGATGTACCTGTACCATAACAATTATTACCATTGCTCAAGAATTGTAATTCTTGAACTAGCACTAGGTAGTTATCATTACTTGCCATCTTCTCGAGAATAATTTGATTGAAATTTTCTTTGTGTCTGGTCCACATATGTTATATGTTGACCATGGTCTAAACCATGTTCATAACATCTTCTTCATCTTCAATAATAATTTGGCAAAATTTTCTCTTCCTAAAAGACCTTTAAATATTAGTATATTACTTTCTTCATTTTGATCATGTGTAATTTTTTTGTTTACTTTTCTCCATAGCCTATTATAAGTTTACTAATTCCAATGAAACTTCAACAATGACAAAAAAATATGATTGTTTAATCATAACATAAAGAGAATATCAAAAAATTAATAAAATGTTAACAAAATATTAACACTAAAAAAACAATGGCATAACAAAATATAAATTTTTAACACTAATTTCATCAATTTTTGAGTTTGCAAATAATTTTTTTTACCAGAACTAAGGGTGAGCAAAAAATTCATTATCCGTTATTCGAATTCAATATCCAATTTTTTTTTGAATTCGGACTCGGATAATTTTATGTTCGGATTCGGATAATCCAAAAAAATTATTCCACATTCAGATTCGGATTCATATAAAAAACTTAGGATTATCCGAATATCCAAAATATCTAAAACATATATAATAAATTATAAAATTAAAAGTGTGTGTTTCTAAGTTTCTAAGGAACTAGGTCTGTGGCTACGAATGGCTTCTGTTCCTATAAAGCCGTGGGATATTTTTTTTGGTCAATTAAGCCGTGGGATATTGTATAGTCTTAATGCCAAAAGCCGACAACCTGGAACACAAAGGCAGTAGGAGTTAGATATGACCACCGTTTGAATTCGAATTGAATTAGTACGAATTTGAATTATCAAAATATTAAACCATATTCAATTCGTCTTATAAATATTTGAATTCGAATTGAATCCGAATAAAATTCTAATTAAATCTGGATCAAATTCGAATTAAATGCGAACCGAATTCGAATTAATTCTTAAATATTAAATATTTAATTAAAAATTAAAAAATAAGGAATAAATGTTTAATATTTTTTGAGAAAAAGATAAATTAAAATTTGAGTTTGTACTTAATGCGTCAAAATAAGTTGTCTACGATTTAGGGTTCTAGGTTTCATGATTTAGGGTTTAAAAGTTTACAGTTTAGTATATAATTATGTTTAGGACTTTAAGATTTAAGATTTGGAGTTTAAAATTTATGATTTAATAAATAATTAAGTTAGAGTTTCAAGATTTTAGGGTTTAAGATTTAAGGTTTAGTAAATAATTGAGTTTGAAATTTTTTACACCAATATATATAATATACAAATTTAATCAAATTCACTACGAATTTAATTTGAATCGAATTCGAATTGAATTCGCCGATTTGACGAATTATAAAAATCTCAAACCGAATTCAATTTGTACCATTACGAATTCGAATCGAAATGTCGACGAATTGAATTATATACAAATCGAATCAAATTATTAACGAATCAAATTATTAACGAATTGAATTCAATTCTTGGCCATATCTAGTAAGAATTTTTGCTAATCTAAAGAGTGGGCTAATTATCCCCACTACACACCAATTTTGTAATATATCCAGGTGGCGCATAAATTTGACATCAATTTTGGTTTACCAATAGAAATTGAAAAAAAAAATTAGAGAATGGGTAAATCAATAACCCGCCTTCCGAATACTTTTTCACTGCGAAATCATGAGCAATCCTTGCTAGCTCATTACTTGGAAAATTTTATCAAAAAAATGTGAATACCAATTAAATAGCTGTTAAGTTGGTTTGAAATTGCTGGAAAAGATTTAAAATATATACAATATAATTTCACGATCTTTTCATTAGTCAAAATAGGATTGACTATTTTCTCCATTATTCTATCATATTTAAAATTTATCTTTACTACTCGCGTAAACATACAAAAATATGTGATCGTTTAATCTTATAATAAAGAGAAAATCAAATAAAAAATAAACAAAATATTAACATCGAGAAAAAATTTATAAAAAAATATAAACTCTTAACATTAATTTCATCAACTTTCAAATTTGTAAAAAATATAAAATGCTCATAATATGGCAATTGCCAAGAACACGTATAGGGGTGAGCATTCGGATAATCCGAATCCGAATTATCCGAATTCGGTATTATCCGAACTATCCGAAACGATTATTTCTCTATCCGAATCCGAATCCGAATAGTGAATTATCCGAATCCGAATATCCGAATATTTTTCGGATTCGGATTCGGATAATCCGAACTATCCGAATGAAAAAACTACCAATCATCCACAATTTCATTCAACCTAAATAACTTAAAAGGTCATCCAAGTTGCAACGCCAACAATAGCAAGCAAATAACAAGTAGCAAAAAGCAAACAGAAATGGGATGGGAAGCGGTGGGAGGGGATAAGGCAAAAAAATTACCATTAGAAAATGAAACAAAATATTTTGATGCTGGGATAACTAATAGCAAGGTGAACTTGGAATCAAGCAAGCTGAACTTGGAATCAATAACAGATTGCTTACCTTCCACCAATCTACTCCCTTCGACAACCTATTCAATTTTTTATTTTAGGGTTTCAAGAAAATCCTAATTCCTACGATGGAAGAAAAGAGAAGGGACTAGGGGTGAGCATTAAGGGTCCACGGACATAAAAGAGTAGCATATACTTTTAGTTTTTTAAGCCCAGCCCTTTTAAGCCCAGGTCCATTCATTTTCGGATACTTCGGATATCCGAATTTATTTTTTAAATATCCGAATCCGAATCCGAATCCGAACTAAAAAGTTCGGATAATCCGAATCCGATCCGAAAAGAAAATTATCCGAATCCGAATCCGAAAAAATAATTCGGATTCGGATTCGGACATCGGATATCGGATTAAATGCTCACCCCTAAACACGTATACATAAATGTTGACAATAACAAAATCATACAAATTATTCAAAATTAATTATTTTTCCGTGATTTGGTCGTCACAAGTAACTTTTTTATGACATGGTCGAAGTCACGGAACAAAATTCAACTTGTAACATGAATATTAATTTAGTAATTTAAAAAAAACAAATTAATAATAAATGATGAATAATAATAATACTATTTTGAAAAAAAAAACAATATTCTCATTCTTTCGACTTTTCCGAGACACCTATACCAAATTAGATTCTAAATTCTGATATATCAGTTTCAAAATATTGAATGCAAAAAGATATCGAAAATCATATCTATTGGAGACATTGTAGGGACCACAACACGGCTATATGATCGCCTTCGTTCCTCATTTATTCAGTCTCTCCGTAGTAGTTAACATCTGAATTGAAACTCATGCGACGGTTGTCAAAGACCGGATCTTTGCACTTCGCGACCCTATCCGAGTATGGACGGGTCCCAAGTCCCAACTCGCGAAAATACTTCCACACTAATGGTCAAAACCAACTACCGACACCAACTTACAAAATTTACCAAAAAAACACCAACAGAACTACTAGTTGATAGTGTTAGCAAGGGTTTAAATTGATCTCCTAAAATTCGACAAGTTCTTGTGTCTAAAGACTACATACTGTAGACAATTGTTTCTTATCTTTTGAAAAATATTGATTGCGTTATACTTTGTTCTTCAACCACTAATCTCGAAGTTCAATAAAGATACAAATGGTTAAGTAAAAACTCGCACACTTTATCATTTCGTAGTATCGTTAGTGTGATGCCTAAGCTGGATTGATAAGAACATCCTCAAAACACTACTTCGCCATCCTCAATCAGTGCTTCAATCATTCAAACCAAGGAGCTCGCCGACTCCCGTCCCTTGTCTAGGGGTTTCCTCCTCTCTGAGGCTTATTCCCTATTCTTAGGGTTTGCTTGTTTTAAACCTAAAACTATTTTGAACAAATTCCTACATTACATGATCTGCACCATATTCGCAATATTTTCGTCGTCTTCGATACTAATCTGTCGGAACTTTCCTAAAGCTACGGGACATCTAAATATCAAAGATTTCATTTTTTGTTATCATCAAATGATACTTTTTCAACCACTTTTTGCTGTAACCTCTCCTGCGTTAACATATCTTCATGAAATTTCAATCTTACTTCACATCCTCCTTCATACTCAAAATTGGTTAGTCTATTTTTTTTAATTGCTCCATCGTATTTTACTATCACTCGTACAATTCTCCGAGACATTCTTATATAGATCTACATCAAAAAACTTAAAAAAATAGTGTTCAAATAATATTTCAACCTAGTTCAAGCATCGGTTCAACCACTCTTATAATAATATCTCATAATTATCACTAATATAACAACATTCTACGCATACAAATCTTAATCACAAAATCAACTGTTATAACTAGTATACAATTCATAATCCAAAAAATCAACAGTTATACAATTCCTAATCAATAAATTTATCGGTTATAATTATCGTATAAATCATAATCCACATAATCAACGGTTATAACTAGCACTTAAATCCTAAACCACAAAATCAAACTTTATATAAAATTCATAATTGCTTATCTACGAAAGTTTAACACAACATAATTAACCATAATTTACCTGCTTGAATCTGTCGCTCGCTAAAACGCTCTTCGAAAGACGATCGAAAAAAAATTTGGCCCAAATTTTTGGTGTCTCCGGAATTGTCATCTGCAACTTTATTTTATAGCAAAAAATTTATCAAAAAATGGGTTAAAACCCCGTAATTTGGTAGATAAAAATCTTGGAATTAAAAATCTCTAATTTCAATTCCAAGTCGTTAAAATTAGAAACTGGGTTTTACCCATAATCCAGAAATTTTATGGGTTAAAAACTCGTAATCTAGTTCGCCTGGTTAAAGTCCGTAATTTGGGCCAAATTACGGGTTTTTAACCCAGACTGATGACGTGGACACTCTTCTGGTAATTGTTTTTTCTGAGTACCAGTTCGATAATTTTTGGTGAATAGTAGCACCAAACGAAAAAAAAATTGGGAAATTCAGACATATACGTATATCAGCTTCATTGGTGGTTTGATCACAAAAGTAAAACTTGAAAAGGTTAGGCTGATGTTCAAATGTCCATGTATTTCCGTAACATACAATAATGAGGCGACCAGATTGAA
>SOPF01016906.1:0-16913 GCA_012979155.1 Hypericum perforatum
TCATGTTGGGTTGGAACTGGAGTAATCTGATCTATCAAAACTTGAGCAAATTCTTGTGCATGTGTATTGATGATGGATGGGGCGTATAGTGTGCCCCGATGAAGTACCTGTCGTATTGGCCCGTGGTGCTCCTTAGCTGCATCACGGAGTTCCGCAAGCACAATCTCACGTCTTCCACGCCCTCAAGCTGTTCGATCAATTGCTCGACCCTATAGCGGTTTCACTTAAGCCTTATTGCCCGCCATCTGTTTGATGATTTGCTCGACCGCTATTTAATTTCAGGTGTTGGATTAGATGATGAGCAGCAGGATGAGATTTGAGAGCGCGGATCGCGCCGTCCATCTGGACATCTTGGCTAGAGCAAAGGGGATCAGCGTGACCGAGGAACATTTCGAGAGTCTCCCAGTGGCTGCGAAGGACTGCACGACGTATGTGTGGCTCTTGAGCTATTACTGCAACTACCTGGCAGAAGAGAAAGCGTTGGTGCTATTCTGGAAGATGGATGCGTTAGAGCTAGCGAGATCCCCCTAGCCGTGTACATGTCTCATGAAGATGTATCTCAAGCTGGGGCGTCCGGAGAAGGTTATCGGGTCGGTAAGGGAGATGAAATAGAAGCATATCTTCTTTAATGTATAGGCATACAACATTCGGATGTGCAACCTCGGGATTCTGAATGATATTGATGGCATGGAGAGGATTTTGAAAAAAATGAAGGTTCGATATTGGATTACGTATGAAAACCTGTCCGACATTTACAAAGGCTGGTTATTTCCAGAAAGCTGAATTGGATCTTACAGCCTGTTTGGAACCAAATCCCATAAGAAAAAGAATTCTTTTAACTTAACAGAATTGAAATGAAAAAGAATTATTTTCCTATTTTCTTATTTGGAACCAAAATTTAACTTAAGAATTAATTTGGTTTTATTACAATGATACTCTTCAAATCCAATAAAAAAACTCAAACGAATCAACCCAGAGCACTAGAAAGGAAAACAAACGAAAAAGAAATATCGAAGATTCTCGAGTCTGCGAACCAAAAGCTCCTAATGGTAAAAATTAGAAGCACTTTATGCGCCAAAAGATCCCATCTTTCAAATCTCCTCACAGACTAGTATTGTTCAATCCACGGAGATCAAAGGAGAGGATCCCAAGAGAGGGAGGCAAAGGATTCAAATTGAACTATCTAACGAAGCAAAAGTACCACTGTAGCTCATTAGCTAAAAAAAAGCAAAATTCTTCACCTTTCAGAAATCTATAATGGCTTCCTAAACCATTGCTAATATTATCCAGATCTCATCGCTAAGAAGGCTCTGAATCGAAATCAACCTCCTCCTCTTCCTCCAACGGGAAATAACATCTCCCACATGATTTATCACAATTATATAGAATCAAAACAGGAAACCAAACGACAAAAAGACATAAATCCAGTTCAAAGATTATGACTTTATCCAAGTTGCAATGAATTACTATCATCAATCAATCTAAACCACAAGATAACAACATATCGTACCATCCTGCCAATGCTAGCATTTCCCTTTATCGTACAGAAGATGTCTATTGTCGTCAACATCCACAGACCAACAAAGGATGAGCATTTTCAATGCTAGCACCTCGCGTTCAACCACGACAAGATGTCTCCCCAAACAATCTCAATGTTTTCGTCAGTCTCCTCGAACAGCAAAGAATGCATCATCCCATCATAAATCTTGATGCTCTTATCCTCACTCTTGGCCTCCATGTACAACACCCTACTCACCTCTGGATCAGTAACCACATCAGCACTCCCGTGCAACACGAGAAAGGAATGCTCACATTGCAGAACCTCTCGTGCAGCCAATTTGTAACCCTCAGCAGCTCCTTAACCATCCCCAACTACAGTTTCCCCCTATACCTAACCGGGTTCATATCTACAACAAGCTTCTTCTCCTCCACCTTCACGAACTTGTACATAAGGTTGCCTGTGAGGACGATCGCCAGAGTTGGTATAAACAAAGATAGAAAGATCAGCACCTGAGGAATTGGCCACCTAGGTTTCACATTGTCTGAAATCCTACACATGGGGGCGACCAAAACAATGCCACTAAATGAAGTTGGTCAGGACAAGTGGATGAGGAGGCAAATGGTGCCTCTCATGGACTCCCTGTATAAAAACAAAGGCAACCCATCAAATCTCGGATCTTTCTTAACCGAATCAAAGAACCCAATGCAGTCTTCGACAACGACGTCAACACTGGGCATATACGCTTTCAGGCCATTTGACGCTGTGTCCTTCGACCAACGATCGGGGTGGCCTAGAACATCTAGCTAATGTCGTTACCCAGAGCCCTTGACACCCAAAGCCCTAAAACCTTTCCAAACAAATACCCAGATGGAGTAATCGATGAGAGATCATCAAATCTACACATTTGAGCTCAGAGACAACCATTAACAACACTTCCTTTTTGTCTATAGGTCAAACCCAAAAATAAAAAGGGAGATGTTGAAGACTTGCATCTGAGGGTTGTCGGAGTTGAGCCACCTATTGCCAGAGTAATGAGTCGTCAGAGGTCAGCTTCATGTCGTCGGAGGTCAGCTTCATGTCGCCATCCAGAGAAATTTGGAGTTAGGGAGAAAAGGGGAGAGTGTTCGAAAGGAGAATGTTGGGAGAGAGAAGGGAAGAAAAAGTTGGTATTTTATGCAATTGTGTTTTGGTCCCAGTAATTCTGACCTCTTTTGAAAAGAATTAAAATCAAGAGTTTAAGGCAGGAAAAGAATCACTTTCCTTATCAAAATGATTCTAAATACACTTAATTTTTTAAAACTCAAGAAAATAATTCTTTTCCCTTTAATTTTTTATATTTTCAAATAGACTATTAAGAAATAGAGGCAAATATGGATCCTACTAACCAGGAGATATACCACTTTCTGAAAACTTCAAATCTGGCTGAAGTTCACCGGGTGTGGGAATTGCTCTGATTGACGTTCCTACAAATACGACAATAGGATCGTGTATGCAGCTATCAAGTCATAACTGGATCATTATATGTATGATGAAGCTGTATCAATTTTTGAGGGTGCCAATATACAACTGAAGCACCTGTCGAAAGAAATGAAAATAAGGAGGCAAAAAATGGTGAGTGCTCCAGAGATGTTCATGCATTTCTTGTTGAAGTCTGTGTTGGGTATGAAGCCTAAGTTTGAGTGAAGAACTTCGAGAAAATAAGTTTGGGCTGGAGGGTTGGCGTATGCCAAGAGGTTGGCATACGCCAAGGGCTGAAGGAGATGGAGTATGCCAAGAGGTTGGCATATACCAACAAAGTCCGAGAAAACCCCCTATAAGATCTCTAGCCTGCGCCATGGCTTTGGCGTCTGCCAACTAAACTCAGAAATGGGCATTTTGGTAGACCAAAATGCCCCTCCTAACCCAAGATATTAAAGGAGAAGAATGAGACTTCTCCTTTATGGACACAAAACACACAATACGCACCACAAGACCCAACTCCAAGAGAGCAAAAGAGAGAAGGTCCTCTCCGAGAAGGAGAGAGGCCATGTAACCCCCAAGTTACCCAACCCAAGATGCGGGTTGTCCTCTAAGTGAAAGAGGAGAAGGAGGAGAAGAAGAAGAATCGAGTGAGGGTTATCTCTGATTGGAAGAGAAGAGAAGAAGGTCCGAGTGAGGGTTATCTCTGTGTGAAGGGCAAGCCCGATGACGTGTATGTAAATGTACACACAGTTAGTTATGTTTATCATAGTATTTAGTTGTGTTTTGGGTCAATTACATTGTGTTTCATTGACTATTTAGGTTGTTATGTGTGTTTAGTTGAGAAGCGGATGTCTATCGAGTTTTATATATTTTCATAGGTATTGGAGCAAACACAGAGAGTAGAACGAAGAAGAACATCAGGAAGTGTAGCGGGCAGGTTTAGGCTTTATCCATCGACTTTTGTTAAAATAGGCATAACTTTCTCATATGAACTCCAAATTGAGTGATTCCAAAATGAATAGATCTATAACACCTGAATCTACAACTTTGATGTTTTGAGTTTTGTGATTCACGCTCAGACCTAGCGATCGCTAGGTTTCCTAGTTGTTGCTACTTGCAGGTGTTAAACCTAGCTTTTTATTCAATTGCTTCAAGGATTGTTATCAACGATTCGGATCTTCAATAAATGCGGTATTTTCATATCTCATAGTCAAAAGTTGTTTTTACATTCATCTGCTTGATTATTTATTGGTTGATTGATTCGTATTGTGTGTTCTTGGATTGAGATTGACAACCTTAGTCCTTAACACGAAATTATATCCATTTTGTTTCGTGTCATTCCGTTTATTTATCTTTGCTTTGATATTGTTGTTAGGGTTTATGATTGACAACCCTAGATTCGAATGCAATCTTATTCGTAGTATTAGAATCACCAACCAATCACTTATTTTCGATTGCTTAGATTGAGAATTCATAATCCAATAATTAGAGAATTGATTTTCTGTCCCTATGGAGATGATCATATTTATCACTATATTACTTGTTATGATCGTGGTCTCTTGCATGTGTTTTTGACCCGAGATTTATCACATCAAGTTTTTGGCGCCGTTGCCGGGGATAGATTTAAGGGAAAATTACCCTCAAGCCCCTCTAGTTTGCGGAAATTCGTGTTTTAGCCCCTCTATTATTTTTTATTAGCATTCAACCCTCGAATCTTGTCAAAAGTGCATAATTTAGCCCCTGTCGCCGGAATCCGACGATTTCTCCGGCGAAATGGCACCTAAGATTACAAAAATACCCTTTTCCTTTAAAAAAGTAAAAAAATAAATTGAAATTTAATAATAATTCGTATTGAGCTGAGAATATACATGATTTACGTAAAATATTTCAGAAATTTTTGAGGTACAGAAGTATTTTTTTAATTTTTTAACTTGCCAAAATGTTGTAAAATCATATAAAATAGAAAAATTGTCTAATTGGGCTGAAACTTGTCCCATGTGTTTTTTAGCATATTTAATGAATTTAGGAATCAAAAAGTCTGGATTCTCACAAGCCAATTCTGAAATAGTCTGCAGATACCAAAAATATAGAGTTTTAATTTATTTTTTTACTAAAGATGGAGTCTTTAGTAAAGATTCTAGAGGACACATAGAACAAGTTTTAGGTCCTAAATTCACTAAATATGCTTAAGAACACATGGGACAAGTTTCAGCCCAATTAGATAATTTTTCTATTTTATATGATTTTACAATATTTTGGAACGTTAAAAAATAAAAAAAATACTTTTGTGTCTCCAAAATTTCTGAAATATTTTACGTAAATCATGTATATTCTTAGGATGCATCATGAAAAAGTTCAGCTCAATACAAATTATTATTGTATTTTAATTTATTTTTTTACTTTTTAAAGGAAAAGGGTATTTTTGTAATCTTAGGTGCCATTTCGCCGGAGAAATCGTCGGATTCCGGCGACAGGGGCTAAATTATGCACTTTTGAAAAGATTCAAGGGTTGAATGCTAATAAAAAATAATAGAAGGGGTAAAACACGAATTTCCGCAAACCAGAGGGGCCTGAGGGTAATTTTCCCTAGATTTAATCAATCTGTCTTTAATATTGGATATAGTTTTCTTGATCTTGAGACTAAGCTTTATTACACTTTCGTTGTTCATCACTACGCTTGATCCTTTTTATTGAGTTTTGCCGTTTAGTGAGAGTGTAGGAGGGGTATGCCACATATCTGTTCTGACAACCTAGGGGTGACCATGAATTGAATCCAATTCAAATTTGATTCGATTTAATTTGTAAAAAATTTAATTCGAATTCAATTCAGTTCAAATGAATTCTAATTCGGATTCGAATTCGTCCAAAGATGAATTGAATATGAATTGATAAAATCATAATTCGTCAATTCGTCGAATCCTCGCCGAATTGAATTTTCAATTCAATTCGACGAATAATTCGTCGAATTACATAAATAAAAGGATGAAACAAATTCAAAAATAGAGAAAAATAAATAGTTGGCAATTCATTATTCCGGTCCATAATGAAAAGAATAGTTGCCAATGTCATTATTCCGGTCCATAATGAAAAGACAATGAGTCGTTTGTCCTTTAGAACACAAGTTCCAAAATAGAACTACGTGGCCTTTGATTCTTTTGAAGCAAATGATACGTAGGCAACTTAATTTGGTACATTAAATACAAACTCAATCTCTTAATTATTTATCCCCAAAAAAATTAAATATTTTTTAAAAATTAAAATATTTAAAGTAATTCGAATTCGGTTGAATTCAATTCGAATTCAAAAATTTATAATTCATATTCGAATTCATTCTTAGACGAATTGAATACGAATCGTGATTTTGTTAATTCGAATTCGACGAATTATAATTCGAATTCAATTCAATTCGTGGTCAGACCTATGACAACCAACCCCTTCTTGAGTACGATCTTGAAGTTGAACGAATTTTTCGCTAATCAACACAAGAAATAGATGGCAGATCAAAATGAGGTAGTTAATGTTCCCGCCAACAACAATGCGAGAAGGCAAACGCACCCTAGACTGGTTGATCTTAGACCCAATATCGCGTACCCAACTGTGCAGGCCAACACTTTTGAGATCAAAACTAGCCTCATTTAGATGGTCCGCCAAGATCAGTTTGGGGACTCTTCTTCTAAAAATCCCGTGAAGCACATCCAAACTTTTGAAGATCACTGATCAACAGTGAAGTACAATGGCGTCCCAGCAGATGCCATCAAATTGCGACTGTTCAAGCAAATCTTAAAGGATGCCGCTAAAGAGTAGATGAACTCGTTTCCTACAGACACCTTTACCACATGGGACGAGCTTGCAGACAAGTTCTTAAAGAAGTACTACCCACCAGGTAAGACCACTCAACAGCGTAACAAAATCTCTCAATTTAAGCAACAGGGTGGTGAATCTCTACATGAGGATCGCTACAAGGGGCTACTCCGCGATTGCCCACACCATCAGACTCCTGAATAAAAATTTATGACGCTCTAACCGAATTCGAAATTAATTAGTCATTCGCACATGTCACATCATCATGACTTAAACAAAATGGAATGTCAACGGGGACATGTTTTGACAAATATGGGTCCACATGGACGGACATGTGGTTGGACATTTATCCGGACTATCCAAAATTTAAAATGTGTGAGAAAATAAACCACAAGAGACAAAATTTGAAAAAACATCATACGATTTTTTTTAAAATTGTCAAATCACAAAGTAATTAAGCGTACTTTTTCTATCAAATCATTTTGTATCTTAAAATCAGCCTATCTAATAAATATATATTTCATGTTATACCCTAATAACTGATTTTTTTTTCTTTTATAAAAAAAGAAAAAAATACATTTTATGATATTGTTCACCATATCTAGTTGAAAACATGTAATTTAAAATCTAAAATTAGGTTTATTTGATTTCTTAAAATTATCTGCATATTGTCATAAGTAGCTGACTGGATTCAAAGGACCACTTGTCTTGTTACACAACACAACACTACATAATCTTGCCTAACTGAGTAAATAGCGAGATACACGATTTACTCAGTCAACATGTCACATAGTAAACAAAATTACGTCATTTTGTATTGCGTTGCAAAATCGGTGATGTTTCGGCTGAGTGAACTTATGCAAATTTTTTTAAAATCACATAGGCCAAATTTTCAATTTTTAACAATAGGTTCTCGATTTGATATTGGTAAACAAAACAAACTTGATAGATAAAATCAGACTATACTCTCAGATTCAGAAAATCGAAGTCACTTAAATTGGAAGTATAGAAAAATGTACTTTGTATCCGGACCCACTCGTCTATCCACAATGAAGCCTCCTCCTCTTTCGGGCGAAGACTACCCGTCAACCAAGAGACGCTCCCGCCTTCCTCGCCCGACCCGACCGACATCCAAGCCCGACCCACCATCCGTCTTTCTCCCGGGCTCCTCCTCGTGGGTCCCTCCGCCGGCGCCCCCGGAGGACTACGTGGAGGTCTCCTCCGCAGCGGAGCCCCGGAGCTTCCCCTACAGCGTGAAGCAGCTGTGCTGGGAGAAGGCCGAGGCGGTCAAGGGCCGTGACCCGACTCGCTGGCGCCGCGACCCGCTTGGGAACCTTGTGTTCAGGAAGCTCGCTGGGTGCGCCGGGTGCTTGTGCCACGATTTCGACCACATTGTCCCTTACTCTAAGGTACCCTCTTTCGCTTGGGAACCATATAAAGTTTGGTTCTTTCTTGTGTTGTCAAGCTAAATTTGTAATCCTTAGAGGTGTTTGGTTCAAAAGGTATAAGACACTTGGATTGTTAATAATGTGTTGAGTTCATGCTTATGAATGTAAAAGACATCATTGGGAGCCGTCATCTAAAAGCAGTGCTCGAATATGAAAATAGAGATTTCACCTTCCATTTTGGTGTATTACATTCTGGTATCGGTAGCGACGAGTATTGTGAATCTTACATTGATTGTAGTGTATTGGTTGATGTAGGAGTGGTGCCTGCTCTGTTCACAAAATTCGAGCTTGTGGTCCTTACCAAATCAATCAACAAGTGTGAATTTGTTTACTGAGTTAATATATAGCTTTCTTCACGATTCTGCATTGCTGTTTTGGATATGGATATCATTAATGCTTAGTGAATAACTTTAGTTAGTTTCTGATGGGGCGCTTCTTGTATTTGGTTATTAGTACTATGTTCGGCGTTCTTAATGACTTGGTTAAAGAAGATGGAGGATGATTCTATGTTGTTGAGTGCAGCTGTTGTCTAGAATCATTGTTGTAGTTGCAGGATCTTGTCGAGAACTCTTATGAAACTTGCCGTATCTTTTTTTTTAGTGTTATCATCTTTTTATGAATAGAATTTGTTGCAAGGGCCTTTGTATCGCCAAAAGGATTTGATTCTATGGAATAGTCATATGAATTGTAAGTAATTTAAACACAAGATGCAAGCAACCGTTTCTTCGTTCTAATTCTAGCATGTACTAAAATTTTGTTGCATAGTAGCCTTGAACACATACAGTTCTCGCAATGTGAACTTGAAACTTTACTTACTGGGTTACTGTGTGGGTTAATGTACTTGGGAAGTTTAATTGGAAACATCGAACAGACCACTGTCATAGCATAGAACTTCTGGATTTTAGTCAGTCAAAACTTAAGAAGTATATCTAGTTTACTTCGGTAATTGTTAGTTGGAAAGGGTTGCTTTACTGCTTGAGATATCAGATATGCCAGCATCTCCACCTTCTTTGTCCATTACATTGATGCCTTGCTTGAATAGCCTGCATCACCTGGAAATCTTTTACTATCTGTCTCTGGTAGTACCGTGCCCATATTAACGGAATAGGTTTAATTGAATTGTTCTGGTTAACAGGGAGGAAAAAGCAATCTGGACAATTGCCAGGTTTTACAGGTACGAGGTTTGACTCCTTCCAAACATTTATTCGATATGTATATGATGTTGCTTGCTGAGGTAGTTGAATAAAAAATTCATCCTTTTTTCTATCAGAAATCACCAAATTGCGTCCTTTGCAGGCTTCTGCTAATCGATCAAAAGGAAATCAAGCTGAATTGTCAAAAGCTGAGCTGATTCAGAGAAGTAGATATTGCCGCATCTCTGGTACGTGTCCATAGCTGAATGTTTAATTAGCCTCAACGGGCTCTGCTTGGTTGCTCAAATAAAACCATAGTTCCTGTAAAACCATAATAGATTCAGAAATCAGATTCAAATGTGTAAATTTTCAAACCGTGATCTTGTGATTTACTTCCTATTAGGCAACACCATAACGAGTCTTGGAGAACACCTCCAACTTGTTTTAGTTGTTTCTTGTCATAAAGTTGGAAGCTTGCTTTCTTCATACTTTGGTTGAAAACAACTCGAAGTTGAAAGAAATACGACAAACCTGATACGTCCATTTTGATCTTCCTAAATTGCAGGACGGAATATGGACATGATTGAGCTGTCTACATATGGTGATATTAGGCATACTCAAGAATCAGGAGGTTGCTTTATTCAGTGATCAAGAACCATGGTAAAATATAGCATACATTTCTGTTTGGAGTTGCCTTGTTAGAAAACTAATTACCAAGATCAAATGATCTTCAATCAGTTAAAGGTAGAAGCTTGTTAGATTCAAGCATGTTTTATGTCGAGTCATGATATCTTTCGGGTATCCAGTTCAAATTCCCAATACAAATTTCTTACAATGCAAGAGAACATAGCAGCTAACTATTTCATAGTAAGAAGTTTGTTTTACTTTGAGTTGAAAGAGTGTACTCGGTCATCGGACTTGTAGGCTTAAACCGCCTAGGCGTCAGACTAAAGCGTACACGAGCTCGAGACCTCTAGGTATCCAGCCTTAGTATTGAGAGAGTAAGAAGCTAGGTGAAGAACAACTGACATTATACTTGCAATGAAGTGCTCGTTCCATTCTAGTGGATCCAGGACATTATATTGCCATGAAGTGCTCGTCCATTCTAGATATGTAATTTCCTGAAACCCATGCCGCCCTCCCATTTTGAACGATATAGTTTAGTCCAGTTGGTCTAGTTTCGCAAGTGGAGTTTCTTCTCCCCATTCGAACTTTCTCAAAAGATATCGCATAGCCTCTTTTCAATCCGATCACAAGTATCCATGAAAAGTAAAAAGCAACTCATAATATAAGTTGGAATCACTTGTAAAACAGATTTGATTAGAATTTCTCGTCCCGCGATGAAAAAGGAAACAAGCCTTTCAGATTGAGATTTTAGCAAGCACATGGTCTTCTAAGGAAGAGAATATGAATTTCTTAAGATCGGGTCTTTTTCTTTGTCAATATGTAAATTTAGGTGAGTTGATCTTCTTAGATCAATCTATTGACATAGAGAGTCTCACATAGATGTCATTGTCAGTGGCAAGAGGCATACCAATCGCAACTCGCACCTGCTCACTTATCTAGGGAGAGATATTTCGAATGAACATAATTGAACTTTTTTGTTAATTGACTTTCTGTCTGAAAGCCAATTCATATAGAAATAAATGATTCATAATGTACTTAAGTTCTATATCAGAAGCCACAGCAAAGAATAGTAAGTCATCTAGAAAAAAATAGATACGTAATAGTAGGGGCACCTCTAGAGAGTTTGATCCCACGTATAAGACCAGTTTGCTTAGCATGAACAAGCTGCAAGATCTTTAATACAGAAGAGAAAATAGGTAAGGAGATAAGAGATCACCCTACTACAAGGTTGAAAATATTCCCCTACTGCTCCATTCAGCTAGATGGCATATCGAATTGTGCAAACACATCTCATGATCAGTTGAACAAAATTGGTTCGAAAGCCCAATGCAAGCATCATCCTTTTTAGGAAAGTTTATTCAATGCGATCACGAGTCTTGATAATGTCAATATCCACGTGGTGGAGGGAATATGAGAGGAGATGAACCCGGGTGCATCCCATCAGGTCTTAGTGTCACGAACAAAACCTTCCCTTGCTAGTTTGCCGTGCAACCTTAAGCTCCTCGTAAGCCTAACCCCCGAACACTCCCAAACACTTAGAGTGACCAACACAAGTTAGCTTTTCAATTGAGGAAAAACTTGTATAAAATGTTGGATGATTACAAATGAGGGTGGCAAGCCCTTATATACACATTAAAAGTGCCCTTTTAACTACCCTATTAAATACAGGGAAAAAAACCTTTCAAATACATGGAGCTTCTAGGTCTATCTGGAAAATTCTAGAAAGCTCCTAGATAGTACCGGGGTTAACCTTTGGTCTTCCCTCGACCAGTTGGGCCCTCGATGGCCAGTTCGGGCCTTCCGCAAGGTTAGTCTGTGACAATTCTCCCCCACCTAATCTCGCGACACCCTCGTCGCGACTTCAAAATCGGCAATCTTCTCCTTGAAATGCCAAAGTACATCCTCGCACTCCCAATTTACTTCGCTATCCAGTTGACCCCTCCAACGCACCAAGTATTCGTTATATCTCGGTATAGCTCCTCTCCTCTGAATCATCTGCTTTGCCTCTATCGAGTCCACTTCCTTGTTGTATTGCGAGTGAATATTTATTGGGATGCGCTTCGACTCTCCACGGCTTAGATCTTCCTTATCCACGTGATATGGCTTCAAAAGGCTCACATGAAATACTGGGTGGAACCACAAGTTGTCTAGTAAAGTGAGCCGATATGCCACCTTCCCAACTCGTTCCACTATCGAAAATGGTCCATCGTAGTGTCGAATCAAACTTTTGCTCAATTGCCATGACGTCTTCGACTGGTGGGTGAGATTCTTTACCAACACAAGGTCCCCCTCCTTGTACGTCACATCTTAACGCTTAGAATCTGCCCACTTCTTCATCCTCTTCTTGGCTCGGGCCAAGTATGTCCTTACCATTTCACTCTGCTCGTGCCATCCCTTGACAAATCAGTAGGCAGCCAGACTCAACCCCGTGTAGCCCATTGCAATCATTGAGGGGGTGAGTGGCTGTTGCACTGTCGCAATCTCAAATGGGCTCGTGCCCATGGATTCACTCCTATGAAGATTGTAGGAGAACTGTGCCACATCCAATAACATTGCCCAATCCGTCTGGTTGGCACTCATGTAGTACCGTAAATAAATCTCGAGTAGCCCGTTCACTCTCTCCATTTGTCTGTCTATCTACGAATGCACCGCCGATGAGAAGTTTAAATCCAACCCCATTATCTTGAACAACTTCTTCCAGAATTGGCCAATGAAATGTGCATCATAATCGCTCACAATCAACTTCGGCACTCCCCAATACTTCACCACATGCTTGAATAAGAGCTTTGTCGTTTCCTTTGTGGTGCAATCTTTTAGTGCGACAATGAAGACTCTGTACTTGGAGAATCGATCCACCACTACAATAATTGTGCCGCATTCGTCAGATTTTGGTAGGGCTACGATGAAGTCCATCGAGACACTCTCCCATAGTCTCTCAGGGATAGGCAATGACTCCAACATCCCTCCGGAGCGAGCATGATCAACCTTATATTATTGGCATACAAGATAAGTCTTTATGTAAAAATCCACATCATCTTGCATATACGGCTAATAGTAGGACTCCTCAACTATCGCTTCCATGTGATCCATCCCCGGATGTCTGACCCACTTGGAGTCATGGCACTCTTTGATATTGCTCTTTCAAAGGCCTCCCCACCTCGGTACAAACAATCGATTACCGTCGGTGTAGAGCAATCTATCTTTGACCCGGAATCAGCGAGTCTTCATTTTGGTCACCTGCATCACCAACTGTGACGCCAATGAGTCGTGCTCCATGCCCTCTTTGATCTTATAGCAAAGATTCATTGTAACCAAACTCATTGTGGCAAACTCGAACTCCTCCGCTGACTTTTCCTTTGACTCTTCCTCCCCCACTTGCATTGCCGAGAGTTCCTTCGAGCGCAACTTCCCCTCACTCGCAATCAGCACCGTGCAAGTAGACTCACCAATAATCACCATAGTATTGGTGAAGGGAATGGAAAAGGCACCAACCTTATCCATAAACTCGATACCAAGGATGACCGAGAAGTCATCCATTGTGACCACCAAAAAATTTACTCCACCTTGCCAATCTCCAAGTCGCACCTTTACATTCCTTACCACCCCAAAGATCAGAATCGGGCTTGCATTCACTGTCTTCAATGACCCCTTCTCCTTCTCGAACTTGATCCTTAATCACGCTGCTTCTTTGACCTCCAAGAAGTTGTGGGAAGCCCCAGTGTCAAGAAGAGCCTTGGTTTCTTGGGTGTCGATGCACGTCGTGACATACATCCGCCCTTTTTTCTCCGACTTTGGTATCTCCATCTTGGCACTAATGATGCTTAGGAGCCTCAATGCTCCCACTCTCGCCTCCTCCTCACGTGCTTCCTTCTCCTCAACCATCGCATTAATGGCATTGAGCTTAGCCTTATTCGGACACTCACTCACCTTGTGAGGTCCATGGCAAATGAAGCAGCCACAAGGCTTCTCCTTCTCGTAGTGTTCTTTGCTTTGCTCCCTCTTCTTGCCCCACCTTTTCTAATGAAAGTTAGTACGATATTCCCTTTCCTTGCTCTGTGACTTGGTACACGAGATCTTTCCTACCTTTTCCTTTATCCTCCTTCCTCACCTTCTTTGGTGACTCGGACTCAGGAATTAGGCAACTGTTATTTCCGTAGAGATATCATACACCCCGCACTACTGCAGCTCCGTCTTTGCTCATGGTTCTAACCTATCTACAAAGGTAAAGAGTGCTTCCTTCTTGCTCATGTCAGAAATCTCCAATATGAGCTCCTGAAACTCCTTCACATACTCGTGCATATTCCCCTTATGTGCAAGTCTTCGAAGACGTGCACGTATCTCGTACTCCACGTTCTCTGGATAAAATTTCTTTTTGATCTCCATCCGAAAATCAGCCCACGTCACCACCATGCACATCCCCTTCTCTATCTCACATTCCCTCCTTCTCTACCATAGTATGACAGTATCAGCAAGATAGTGTGACACAGTCTGGATCTTATCTTCCTCCATCGTGATGTACGTTGACTTGAAATATCGCTTGAGTTTCCACAGGAAGTTCTCAAGCTCCTTTGTGTTCCTCAAGCCTTTGAAATTGCTCGGCCTCAAAAAGTCTCCAATCCCTCTTGAAAGAGCCGCTCCAATACCCGGGACCATCTTTACACATAGAGTAATCTCATCCTTCATCGTAAGCATCATCGCTCGCATCTCGTCGACTTGCGCTTGAAGGTTAATTGAGCTGGCCTCAAGCATCCCCCGCATTTGGCCTTCCACATGGTCGAGAGGGCCTTGCATCCTCTTCTCGAGATGAGCATCCCCATGCTCCAACTCTTCGATGCGTAGTGCCAAGTCCTCCAACTTAGACTCATTCTCTCCCATCGCTTCACTCAGCCTTTCAAACACCTTCTCCACAAAATCAGCACCTTCCCGCGATGCTGACTTGTCTCAATGAGCACTCTTCTTCGATGATTGCCTCTCTTGTGCCCTTCCAGCATGGTCGATAACTTTACTCCCGAAAGCATTTCCACCTGTCGCCATCTTGACACAAAATCGCTATGATACCAACTGTCACGGACAAAACCTTCCCTCGCTAGTTTACCATGCGGTATTAAGCTTCTCGTAAGCCTAAGTAAGTCTAACCCTTGAACACTCCCAACACTTAGAGTGACCATCACAAGTTAGCTTTTCAATTGAGGAAAAACTCGTATAAAATGTTGGATGATTACAAATGAGGGTGGCTAGCCCTTATACACATATTAAAAGTGTCGTTTCAACTACCCTATTGAATACATGAAAAAACCTTTCAAACTACCCTAATAAATACATGGAGCTTCTAGGTTTATCTGAAAAATTTTAGAAAGCTCCTGGACAGTCCCACGGTTAACCTTTGATCTTTCTCCTACACGACCAGTTGGGCCCTCGATGGCTAGTTAAGGCCTTCCACAAAGATAGTCCTGACACTAGGGTCTTCGTCAGGTGCATGCCTTAGAAGAAAAAGATTATGTCATCTCTTGTGAAAAAGCCTAGCATAAGACATCGTTCACTCTCCAGTCACCCTCCTTAAGCCATTCTACTATAATTGGGCTCACAAAGATTTCTCCATATAAGTAGCCCTTTCCTTTAATTCTTTCCGCCTGGCAGCTCTTGATTTTCTCTTCTGGCAACCATAGGTTACGTCTAATATTCTCAAATACTTCCTTATGCCACCGCTGCAAATTTTTTCCACAAGCTTAAAGGCAGAAAAAAATATTTGCTCCATTATTATCTAAAATCAAACCCCTTTTGATCTGTATCTCCAATTTCTTCATGTCGAGCCCACATAATTTTGAAGAAAAAATGCTTTTTGGGGTGTGGATTCTTAGTAGCACAAATAGAGCAAACAATCGGGGGATGATCAGAATTGTATCGCGGATAGGCCTTAGCTTTAGATGTTGAGAACAACTGGAACTAATCTTGAGAAGCCACGTATCTATCCAATTTATACTCAACATTGTCCTCCTTTTTTTGACAATTTGTCCAAGTGAGACTTAAACTAGTTTGTTGTACCTCACATGGTTGGCAGGTATCAAGAGCCATACAAAAAGCATTCATTTGGTTGTGGGATATGATTTGTCCTCCTCTTTTCAGATAGGGAGAGTATTTGTTGAAGTCTCCTTCACACAACCATGGGAAGGAAGATTGATCCTTCAATTGAGTCAGCAGCTGCCATGTCTTGAATTTTTCTTCTGCTCCTTGTCATCCATATATTCTGATGAAATTCCACTAGGAAGTCTCAATAATCTTGATATCCATATGGTGAAGGGAATATGAGAGGAGATGAACCTGAATATTTTTCCGCCATAGTAATAATAACCGTCCATGTTGAGCACGACCACTTCCCTCACATGGAACACAAATACCATTCTCAAAACTAACTCGCCATTTTAGTCTATCTGCCTATAAAAGAGATAAGCAAGTCTTTGATAAGAACACCATCTAGGGAAAGAAGGATTTTGCTAACCTAATAAGCTGACAAACTATCTCGAAGTTCCCCAATTTGTAATAGTTCTAATATATGAGTATTATGACGTATAGCGGAGTTGCCCAACAACCTCTGCTTGATTAGGATAATCAATGGCAACACCTGAAACAAGGATGACTCTTACAATGATCCTTACCTAAGAGACTTTATCAATTTAAAAAATTTATTGTTTTAGATTATGTCACTTTATGTATGTTTATTATATTTATTGAAAGGTTATGTGACTTCTGGTTTTCTTTCATTTTTCCATCTCGCAAATTTATTGTGATTGTTATCATATTAATGAATCAAATTAGAAATAAGTATAGGGATTCCATTTCTCAAAATCACATAGTATTTAAATATCCACACTATTTGAGTCGGTGACTTTGTCATACGACAATTTCTGCAAAATGAAATGATAGTGGTGTTACAAATTCTATTTT
>SOPF01016937.1:0-20044 GCA_012979155.1 Hypericum perforatum
GCCTACCAAAATGTACTTGTTTCCATAGGAGGTTGGAAATGGTCCCATAAAGTCTAAACCCCAAACATCAAAGAGTTCAACTTCAAGGATTCCAGATTGTGGCATCTCATCCCTCTTGGAAATATTCCCGGTTCTTTGACATCGATCACATTGAGCAACAAATATCCTAGCATCTTTAAAAATATTGGGCCAATAAAACCCACATTCAAAGACTCTCGATGCCGTTCTTGTCGCTCCATAATGACCTGAATATGGGGTGTTATGACATTGTGCTAAGACATTTCCTACTTCATCATCGACAATACACCGTCTAAGCAATCCATCATTGCACCACTTGAATAGATAAGGATCATCCCAAATGTAGAAATGAGCATTCCATTGAAGTTTTTTCCATTGAGGATAGCTCAAATCATTTGGAATAATTCCTCCTACCAAGTAGTTGGCAATGTCAGCAAACAAAGGAACATCCATCTTGTTTAATGACATCAAAGTTTCATCCGGAAACTCTTCTTGAATTCGTCCATGTGTCTCCATTCCATCACTCTTCTCAATGCATGATCTGCTACTACATTCTCTGATCCTTTCTTATCCTTGATGGACAAGTCAAATTCTTGTAGTAATAAAATCCATCGCATAAGCCTAGGCTTAGCATCTTGTTTAGAGAACAAATACTTCAAGGCAGCATGGTCAGTGTAAATGATCACCTTGATTCCAAGCAGGTATGGACAAAATTTATCACAAGCATAGACCACCGCTAACACCCTGCTAGCATAGTAAATCACATGAAGCTTCCCTTCCTTCTTTTGACCAAGCACACATCCTAAAGCAATGTCACTTACATCACACATCAACTCAAATGGTAAATTCCAATCTGGAGATGAAATCACTAGAGCTGTGACAAGAGCTTTTTTCAACAAAGCAAATGCCTTAAGACAAGGCTCATTAAAGTTGAAAGGTACTTCCTTTACTAGCAAGTTAGTAAGCAGCTTTGCTATAAGAGAAAAATCTTTGATAAATCATCGGTAAAATAATGCATGTCCAAGAAAAGCTCTCACTCCTCTAACTGAAATCGGTACGGCCATCTTCTTTATGGCTTCCGTCTTTGCTCTATCAACTTCCAGACCAACATTGGATATCTTATGTCCAAGAACAATGCCCTCATCTACCATGAAATGACATTTCTCCCAATTGAGAACAAGGTTCTTTTCTTCACATCTCTCCATAACTCTATCCAGATTTTTCAAGCAATTATCAAACGAATCTCCAAACACCGAGAAATTGTCCATAAAGATCTCCATAATCCTTTTATTCATTCCCCAGAATATTGCTTCCATGCATCGTTGGAAGGTCACTGGAGCACAACAAAGTCCGAACGGCATTCGTCGATATACAAAAATGCCAAAAGGACAAGTGAAGGAAGTTTTCTCTTGATCCCTTGGGTAAATCGCAATTTGGTTATAACCGGAATATCCATCAAGAAAACAATAATGGGAATATCCAGCAATTCTCTCTAACATCTGATCAATGAATGGGAGAGGAAAATGATCCTTGTGTGTTGCATCGTTCAATTTCCGATAGTCAATACACACTCGCCATCTAGTCACTATTCTCGTGGAAATGAGCTTACTCTCTTTGTTAATCACAACTGTCATTCCCCTTTCTTTGGGACATAATGTATTAGGCTCACCCATTCGCTATCCGATATCGGATAAATGATTCCTGCCTCAAGGAGCTTAATCACCTCCTTCTTCACCACTTCTTTCATGTTTGGGTTCAACCTCCTTTGCCGTCCACCCTCGACTTTGCTCCTTCTTCCATGTGGATATGATGCATAACTATCTTAGGACTAATCCCTTTGATATTGGATATTTGCCAAGCCATGGCATTAATCTGCTTGTTTACAATCTTAAGCATCTTATCCTCTTCCTCATTCGAGAGTTTGTTAGAAATGATAATCGGTAATCTCCTTTCTTTTTTCAAGAAAGCATACCTCAAATGAGAGGGTAACTCTTTCAACTCCAAAAGAGGAGCCTTGATTATAGAAGGTGGAGTCTGATATTTCAAATTATGTTCCATCTCTCGCATAAGGACTTTGTTATCAACTTCCTCCTTAAACTATTCTAAATTCCCCTCTTCTTCCTTGGGAATTACATCATCATAAACATCCTTAATGTTTGAGAGGATCTCCTTCTCTACTTCACGGACACACTCATCCAAAACATCTATCTTCATGCACGTACTTTCATCTAAAGGATGGCATATGACCTTGGTCATCGTAAATTCTACTTTCTCCTCCCCTGCCCGAAGTACCAATTTACCATCGTGAACATCTACCAAAGCACGCGCGGTGTTGAGGAAAGGTCTTCCAAGAATTAGAGGACAACTTTTATCCTCTATAAAATCTAGCACCACAAAGTCTACCAGAAAGATGAATTTATCAATCTTTATGAAGACATCCTCAACAACACCAAATGGCTTCTTAATGGTTTGATCGGCCAATTGGAGAAGCATCGAAGTATTCTTCACCTCGCACAAACCTAATTTCTTGAATATAGAAAGAGGCATCAAATTAATGCTTGCCCCAAAATCACACAGGCACTTAGGAAACTCAATAGCACCGATAAAGCAAGGGATTGTAAAACTCCCTGAATCTTGCAACTTCATTGCGACATCCTTTGAGATGAGAGAGCTACACTTAGCAATGAGTGCAACCATCTCTCCATCATCCCACTTTCGCTTTTTTGTGATGAGTTCCTTCAAAAACTTGGTGTAGTGCGAAACTTGATCAAGCATCTCTAAGAAAGAGACACTGATTTGGACGTTATTCATTTTAGACATAAATCGAAGAAACTTATCGTCCATCCCATTCTTCCTCTTAACCCTTTGAGGATAGGGTAGAGGAGGAACATATGGTGATGGTGACACATACACTTCTTCTTCCGCAACAACTTCTTCATGCAGAACCATCTCTCTCGACACTTCTTTTTCTTTCTTATCTTTGTCAAGAGTCACCACTTCACTCTCCTTAGCCTTCTCATTCACTTCTTGAGAAGCTAAATCCTTTCCACTTCTCAAGGAAATTGTATTCACATTTCCTCGAGGATTCATTTCTGTTGAACTAGGAAGAGAACTGGATTGTCGGTAGGAACTTGCTTTTGCTATTTCTCCAAGTTGCATTTCCATGTTATGCATAGCAGTAGCTTGTCCCTTAAGAATTTGCTCTAAGTTGTTTTGCCTTGATTCTTGCTGATTTATAGCATTTAGGATCTGTCCTTGTTGGCTAACAACTCCACCAACTTCTTGCATAAACTTATCCATTTTCTCAAACTTCTCTTCCATAGCTCCCATTCAATCTGTCAAGTAAGCACGTGGTTGAAACCCAGGCGGTGCTCCTTGTGGTACACGCAAGGGAAGTCCTTTATCAGGAACAAGTGCCATATTATCTACACTATTTCCTCTTTTCTATGAAAAGTTGGGATGATTCCTCCATCTGGGATTATAGGTGGAAGAATACGGGTTATTTCCCATCCTATTCGCTCCTTGGCCTTGGCCACTAACATAATGTGCTTGCTCCATCAGTGAATTCATCATTGCACAATGATCCATCTCATGGCCAACATTGCCATAAATCTCACAAGTTGTTGACGTTTCAACCATGTTGACTTTACTTGTGCTCATTTCATTCATTCTCTTCGTCAATAATGATAATTGAGCTTGTACACTATCATCATAACCAAGTTTGATTATTCCTTTTTGATCTCTAACTAGTTGCTTTTCTCTGTCCTTTTGCCTTAAACGGTTTGTAATTGACAATTCTTCAAGGACATAGTAGGCTTCATCCTTGTCCTTCCTCAAGAAGTTTCCATTAGAAACTGAATCCACCGTCCCCATTGTAGTTGGTTCAAGACCATAGTAAAAGGTTTGGAGTAAAGACTCCTCTGATAAACAATGGTGTGGACAACTCCTTTGCAATTCCTTGAACCGATCCCAAGCTTCACTCAAAGACTCATTCTCGAATTGTTGGAAGTTATTAATCTCTTTAACAAGTTGCTTAGTCTTTGAAAAGGGGAAATACTTCTCTAGGAATACATCCACTAACTCATCCTAAGTAGCAATTGGTGTCTTTACCAACTGCTTATACCACAACTTCGCCTTATCTCTCAAAGTAAATGGAAATAACCTTAGAACTTTACATCCTCTGAAAATCCATTATACTTGAAGGTATCAGCTAATTCTAAGAAATCCGAAATATGTTCATTTGGATCCTCACTCGGCAAACCAAAGAATTGGACCGAGTTTTGGAGCATTTGAATCACAGCAGGCTTGATCTCAAAATTGTTGGCTTGTATAGGTGGGTTCTGAACTCCCGATCTTGCCCCTTTCAAAGTAGGCTTAGAATAATCCATCAAAGATCGTCGTGGAGCTCCGTCCTCTAAGTTATCTCTTGGTGCCTAATCCCTTTGTTGAGCCGGATTCTCCATCCTTTCCTTAGCTCTTCTTTCTCGTCGTAACAACCTCTCTATCCTAGCTATGTCTGCGTCAAGAAACAAAGGAGGAGTGGTTGTGGATCGAGTTAAGGGCATGCAAACACTCGTTGTACCCAAGCAACGTAACGTAACCTAAGAAAAATAATGTCCTAATCCAAGTTTTCAAGTTAAACTCAATGTCTATTCCTCAAATCCCTGGCAACGGTGCCAATTGACGAGAAGGTTTTCTGCGTGTCTCTTTCCTTGTATAAAGATAAGTACGGGAATGTCATCCCACAAGGACTTGGTTAAAGGCCGCTAACTCGACTTGACTACTAGTTTAGGACTATGGTTTGGATATGGTGATGATGATTATTCTTAACTCTAAGTATAACTAATTGACACCTAACTACAAGAGACACAATCCATTTCCAAAACACAATATACACTTCAATCAAAAGCACATGTCATGATTTAATCACTTCAATCAAAAGCACTAGTCACGATTACGAATTATAACGATTCTAACAAATTAAGCAAAGTGGGCTTGGTACTTATAACAATCCAAATAACATAATGATATAAGGGGGTTACAAAATTTAATTGTGATCCAAGTGTTTCTAAGGCAACATATTCATGTTCTCGCAATAAATTGTCTAAATTGACTCTTAACACGATTTTAATGAATTAGATGTGATCTCGCCTCCAAAAACTCATTTTGTCATATCAATTACCAATTATATGCATAACCCTTTGGATAACTGATTTCTCATGAGATCTCTCATCAAAAGATCATTAATCATCTAATCAATCAATCATTCAATCGCAATTCCTCTCGGACATTGAAATCAAACATAATCATGGTTATGGTGATCAAGCAAAACCAAGCATTAAGGATATTGATTAGAACACAATAATAAGCATTAAATCTCCCCCATTTAGATCATTAGCTACTTAGAAATCATATAAGCACCAATCTACAAAATAACTACTCACACATAGCTATTAACAAACTAAACATTTTATTTAACATAAGTAAAGCAAGCATGATAATAATGAAATAGTTAAGAGGAGAGAAAACTCAAGAAGTGTTCTTCAAGTTCTTCTTCCAAAAACTCTCAAGCCAATCTTCTAGTTTCTTACAATTATGAAAGATGAGTGGAAAACAAAGTTAAAGTTAAGTTTAATCAAGTTAACCCAATCCAAATATCTAAATTGTCTCAAATCTTCTCAATTCTCTTCCTTCTTCCTCAAGTAGCAGCCACGGAATTTTGCCACTCATCTTGGGCGCAAATTTTGCCTCCAAATTCGGCCCACTCGGGTGGAAAATCGCCAGATTCGGACTCCGACTTTGAACATGATTTTTGACCATCTTAGACTCCGAAATGGACGAAGACCCTTACAGACGAAGTTGTAGCCATGGATGTCTTCTTTTTCAACGCCACCTCACTTGCCTCCATTGGATGCCATATGAGAAATTTATCACCGTTTTAGTCACCAGAGGTCAATCCCCGTCAAAAGCCCACGGCCCATAGTTGTTTGTCCTTCCTTCCCGGCAGGCCCGATTGCATTCGATGAAGCATGGTGCATCCAAAACCTCCATTTAGCACTCCAAAACCTACTAAACCAAGGAAAACACAATAAAACTCAAAAGACATCATGAAAATGGACAATGCACGATATTCACACTAATACCATGCATTTCCAATACTAACAAAAGAAACAAAGGTAAAAAATCTCTAAAAACACACACAAAAGATGAGTGTTTTCACACTCATCAGATACTTGAAGTTATCAGCTAATTCCATGAAATTTCCAAGATGGTCATTTGGGTCTTCATTAGGCAGTCCATAGAACTGATACGATGCTTGAAGCATATGAATCATGGCCGGCTTAATTTCAAAGTGATTAGCCTCAATAGCTGGCCGCTGTATTCCAGTTTTTGCTCCCTCATAAGTTGGTCTTCCATAGTCCATTAAAGATCTTGTAGGAGCTTGAGCTTCAACTCCTTGTCCTTCTTGCCTTTGATCCATCCTTTCTTTTCTCTTTTCTCCTTGCGCAATGACCTTTCTAGTCGAGAAATGTCCACTTCAAATTCTAACGGAAGATTTTTGGTGGAACGAGTTAAGGGCATGCACGTATCTTCCTTTGCAAGTAACTTGTGTTGCAAGTAACTTTAAAAATTAACTCTAATTTTTTTTTGATTTCAAGTAACTTGTGTTGCAAGTAACTTTAAAAATTAACTCTAATTTTTTTTGGTTTTTTTTAAGTATTATTATTTATATATTATATTATATTATTATATAAAAATAAAAATTTTCCTAATCCAAATTCGTTCACCAAATCGAGCGTTTAAAACTCGATCACCGGCAACGGCGCCAATTTGGTCCGCGCACCTACTTAGGCACTAAGTACTCTGCTAGTTTCTTATTAAAGGAATGACAGGTTCAACGAATCAGTCGAGTTGGAGTATGCCAACTTTCTTGGTGTGGGATTTTTAAGCCTCGGATGTCCAAATCTGGCGTACGCCAAAACAACAGAATTTCCAGCAGAGTTGCAGCAATGAGTAAATACGGGAATATAGTCCCACAAGGACCGAGTTTAAGGCTTCTAATTGGTTTACTAACTTATCTAGGATCAGATTATGAAGATTATTTGATTAAACACTCATTTTAAAGTCGGATCACTAATCTACAGATTATAAACTTGACTAGTTTGAAGGTTTGGTTATCAAAACAGATTTAAACAACTAGATATGCAAAAGTGAGTAAGGTGAACTTAAAACCAATATAATCAACATATTTAGAGAGTTTATTATGTACGTGACATGGTCCAAGAGTTTCAAAGGCAACCAAACTATACTTTCGTGCTAGAATGGTCTAAGTTGCTTCTAAACTAAGCTTAGGATGGTAAGATGTTCTTTCGACCCCAAAACCCAACTAAACTCAGCAAAGAACCAACTATATGCATCACTTAAAGGACAATAAGTTTTTGAGGAAAAGTTATCTTAACTCAAACCAACAAATCATCTAACTAACCTTTCCATTTAAGCCATCTCCTTTCGGTCTCAAGTTTAAACTAACTTCTATCCTTGGTGATCAGGCAAGTTTAGCATAGCATTAAGTTCGTTAGTTAAAACATGTTCCTCATGATTTTAACCCTCTAAATAGTTGTTACATATATGGTTTTAAGACACCAAACTCACAAAATCAACTACGCACACATATTAAATAAGAACAACATAAACATAAACAAGAACAACATGCTTAACATTAATGAACAAAAGGAAGAGTATAAGAGAAGAAGGATTTACAAGATTCAATGAAGCTTTTTCCTTCCTTTCCTCACGTTTCTCTCTCAGAGGATTGCCAAAGTTCGTAGCTGCCTCCTTTCTCCTCTCACTCTCTTTCCTACTTCCTTGTCTCTTCTACACTAATGCACTTAATTAACTAAAAACAAAAGTCAAAAGTCAAATAAAATGTAAACTAACATAATATCCTAACTACTCTTCACCCTCTTCTCCAAAGTTATCTGTCATGGTCACAAGAAAACCAAAAATCCCGAGTGCATGGTCTCCTCTAATGTTTTCCTCTCAAAGAGGCAAGTGGCAGCCCTGTCACTGTCTGGTCTGCCGTACACTAACTGTACCTGGCGTACGCTAGATCTTCAGATGCTCGGTCATTTGCAATCAGTCATTCATGCTCTTGGTCGTTTGTGCTCGTTGCTCTATTGGCGTGTGCCAGAAGTCAGTGGCGTGTGCCAGACCTTGTGATTCAGCACTTTTCCACTTCGTGAACTCGCTCTCATCTGTGCCTTTGTGCCTTCGCTTGATCGTACTCCACACTTCCTATAAACTAGCTCCTAAAACACAAGAAAACATAATAAGAAACAATAATCAGAATTAAAACATGAAATAAACCAAACTAAGACAAAGATAACTAAAACTCAAATAAAACAACCTAAAATACTAATAATAAACTAGAAAATGGACACAACTAATGAGTGTTTTAAGCACTCATCATGGACATAGGTCCAATTTCCATCATGATTTAGCCAAGGATCTTGGTTGGATCTATGCAGATAACTACGTTGTGATGATTGGTGATGTTGTGGCCTTGGGTCTCGATTAATGGGAACCTTACCTCAGAAAGGCGATATGACTAAGGAAGGCATAATTATATGGAAGATGGCTTTATTTGGGTAAATAAGACTATGAATCTAAGGATTTAGATGATTGATGTGTTACCAAATAGACTTTGGTTTTTTTAGAGAGTTTAATCAATTATACCACTATAAAAAAAAGTTATGGAGAGCCCCATTATTCATCATAAATCTTGTTAGTTTGAATTATCGCAAGTTAGGGAACTTGAGGATAATTCACTAACTTAGAAGGTTTGCCAAGTCCTACAATCTCTAGTTTATCATCATTTTAAAGACTAGACTTCTAGATATTGGGGTAAAATTGTTGAACTAGAAGTTAGGTTTCAAGTGTGGAATTTATGTTACATAGGTTTCAAACATATGTGTTGGGTATGTTATTATCAATAAATGATGTATAATTTCTTTCTTGTCAATGTCTTTATCACATAGATGTCAATGGCTTTAGTGGGTGGCCTCCTATAAACGATATATAGTTATCTTGTTCTTTTGTAATGCTAGTTAAGGGATTCCTTAAGTGTCATGACCCAAACTCTATGTTACTCTATGTTAGTGAGTGAAGCTTTACCTTAAGTCATTTTGAACACAGATCTAATAACCTTAAAGATATTTTAATTGACGAAATCATCAATCACAAAATCTGAATATAGTATGATTATTTTTACATTGTCCCCTAGGTAAAAATTGTGGTTACGTAACAGTTATACAAAAGAGCAAATAGAAGCCATGACTTTTAGTGCAAATGTGAAGAATCAAATGGACTTGACACTAAAAAAGTTATCTCCAAAAGTTACAAAGCCATTTAAAAAAACTTGCAAAACTTGAGAGGGTATAAATTCTTAGTAAGTAGATAGAACTTAATATATTGATTATGTTAAATATATATATATATATAAGAGATAGAATTTAACTATATTTAACATCATTCAAGACAATACTAATATGCATATTAATCAAATGACCATAAACACAAAAATATGGACAAATTACATGATGTCTCAACCTGACACATGAACATAAAATCACATAGTTAATATTTGGTGAGCTTTAGATAGGCTTAGAAGGACCTCTTCCTCACCAGAAAAGAGATATCAACATGGTTATCTGATAACTATTATCATAATTAGGTATTAAGTATATAGTAGTAAGCTAATATATGCCCAATTTATTTATAAAAAAGCTATTATCTCTAATTAGCACAAGAAAAAATGTTCATTTCTCACGAGAAATAATCATAATACACCTATCATATAATCAAAGATCCAAAACTATATCCAAAAGAAGCGGATATGAGACACCCTAATAAACTAATTTCAAACTACAAAACACATATACTTTAGCTGACAATAGACACATACCACATATATTACCAATAAATCCAAATATGACAAAACATACTCTATAAGCACCTTACCACTTCACAAATAAAACTCATATGCATTGGACATATATTTATGGTTTAAAACATATAAATATAGCAAACAAATAATATTTATTATATTCTATTTGCTTATCAATGAAGATAGATATCACGTGCCCATTCTTTGATTCAATACACTTTCATATTGCACCTTCATCTAATCTTTATTCCAAGATTATTTTCTTCTCCAAAAATACCTTGTGAAAGCCTTAGATACTTTGTATAATAATTCTAATTAACAAGATGAGGTTAGTTCATAAATTCTTCAATCAAGTTACTTTTCACACCTAAAAATAACCAATATGTAACTATCAAGAATCAATGTCTAAAGTGCCTCAAAGACATCAAAGTAGCTTGATTACTTTTACTTAATGTTAAATACTTATGTTTATCACATGTATACAGTCTATACAAAAATATTTTGTGACAAGAAGTTCACTTAAAGATATGTATTGCCAACCAAACATATACCAAGCACACGATAACGTCAATCACTTCTAACTTTGGTAAACAACTCATATAACTCAACACCACATTAAACAAAATCCACATCTTCATCAATATACTAGTGCCATATTTGTGTATGATCAATGCATTTCTTAAAACCAAACTAGAAGTCCATCGAAATTTTACCAAGTCGTTACTCTTGCATCAATTTAATTATAAAATCTACTAGTAAACCTTTAATTTGTAAAAGCTTTTACAATTATTCCTTGATCCAAATGGGACATAAAATATTATTTTATAAAGTTTTATGAGTCTTATGAATATATCACGTCTTAACCTAATCTAAAATATACTTACTAATACCTTCTTTCTTGACTCAATTGTTGCTTTTTCATCTAGCTCTCTCTTCTCTTTTCGTCAATTTCAATTTCTAACTTGGTGGCTTTTGCTTTTTTCTTTTGTATCCTAAGTTTTATTCACCCTCGAACTCTTATCTCAATCTATATGGTTGGCAAATGTTCACTTCTTATTGGTTCCATCTTCCATGTGGTCAAACCAGGATGCACCACTAACTTATGCATCATTCTTTAATGAGTTCCTTTTCTTATTCATCAAATTAGTTGTATTAGTATTTTTGTTCTAAATTTTTAGTTTTCAAATCATATTAATTTAGTCCATCAGATCAATATTGAGAATGTGGTGCTTAACTTACCAATTAGGTCTTTCTGTTTCAAAACTTGTGCACCTAACTTCAAAAGATTTGAGAATTTCTTAAGTAGAATTTTTTATGTTGATATAGAATACGTATATTCTCATTTAAAAGTGTAAGAACTTCAATTCTTGTAGAAAGACATACCGTAAAGTCCTATTGATGTGCATGTAAACGTACACACAAAGTTTTGTATTTTGTGATTTGTTTATTTGTATTTTAGGTAGATTTTGTCGTGTGTCGTTTCGCATTTCGTTTTGTTTATGTTTTGTGTCGAGGAGCGGGATACCTGTCAAAATTTGGGAGTTTTGTAGGTATTTGGATGGTGGAGATGAAGATGATGAGGTGCGCGGAGAATGCAGATAGCATGGACGAGGAATCGAAGGCGAGAGAAGGAGGTGCACTGAAGACCCAGCGTTCGCTGGGTTTGGCCAGCATACGCTGGTGGTACGACAGAATGTTACCTAGCGTTCGCTGGCCGGGCCAAGGAGGAATTTTTCAGCCTATTTAGTTTATTTAGAACTTTTCCGTTTTAGGTTTTCTTTTTCGAAGAATTATATAAGGTATTAAGACCTGATTTATAAAAAACTCTTGACGACTTTAGCCCAAGATTCATTCAAGTTAACATTTATTCAATTGTTCTTACTTTCAAGGATCATGATCAACAATCCGAATCTTCAATCAACGTGGTATTTTCATACTCTAGAGTCAGGAATTGTCTTTTCATTCATTGCTTGGCTATTCATTGGTTGAGTGATTTGTATTGCGTGTTAGAATTGAGATTGACAATCTTAGTTCTAGCATAGATTGCATCCGATTGTTCGTTAATTTAGTTAATCGCTATTCGAGTTTAGGATTGACAATCCTAGGTTTGTTTGATGACTCGTAATATTTAATCACCAATTAACCATTCAATTTTGACTACTTAGATTAAGATTTGGAGTTCATAATCTAATAATTAAAGAATTGATTAATTTGTCCCCGTGGAGACAAACTTAGTTATCATTATATTACTTGATCGATCGTGTTCTCTTGCACGTAATTTAGACCCAATATTTATCGTATCAAGTTTTTGACGTCGTTGCCAGGGATAGATTTAATCAATCTGTCTTTAATATTGGATATAGTTTTCCTAATCTTGAGACTAAGCCTTTTTACACCTTTGTATTCATCACTACGCTTAATCCTCTTTATTGAGTTTTGTAGTTTAGTGAGGGCACAGAAGGTGTATGCTACATACCCGCTCTGATAACCAACCACTCTTTGAGTATGATCCAGAAATTAAACGAACTTTTTGCTCGAGAAGAAGGAATAGACTTGAGGAAGAGATGGCAGATCAGAATCAGGCAATCAATATTCCCGCGAATAACAATGAAAGAAGGCAAATCCACCCCAAACTGGTTGATCTTCGACCCAGTATTGAATACCCAACTGTGGAAGCCAATAATTTTGAGATCAAATCTAGCCTCATCAATATGGTTCGTGGAGATCAATTTGGGGGCTCTCCTTCAGAAAGTCCTGCGAAGCACATCCAAACTTTTGAAGATCATTGCTCGATAGTCAAATACAATGGTGTCTCAGCAGATGCCATCAAAATACGATTGTTTAAGTATAGCTTGAAGGATGATGCTAGAGAGTGGGTAGACGCATTTCTTGTAGGCACCTTTACGATATAGGACAAGCTTGCAGACAAGTTTCTAGAAAAGTACTACCCACCAGGTAAGACCACTCAACTACGCAACAAGATTTCTCAGTTCAAGCAACAAAGTGGCAAATCTCTATATGAGGCATGGCATACAAGAGGCTACTCCATGATTGCCCACACCACTAGATTTTGGACGGATGCTCATCTAAATATTCTACTATAGATGCGAGCCACAAGTTTGAATCAACTTGGACGTAGCAGTTGGAGGTGATTTGACAGCCAAGGATGAAGGGTTACACATCATTAAAGCCAAAGGGTTATGCAGCATTGAAGCCATGGCCACCAACAATCATGAGTGGGGAGATCGGGTAGAAAGAAAGAAAGTGGCTACAGTACAGGACAATAGTGAGATCACTACGCTTAAGGCACAGGTGGCAACATTCACACAGTTAGTCCAAGCCACATACGCACCACCATCGACCCCACACACTCGGGTTTGCAAGATTGTACTAGATCTCATATTACTAATACTTATTCTTTATTGGCTGAATCTATAAATTATGTGGGTAATACGAACAAGAACAATGATATATATTCTGCCACGTATAACCTGGGTTGGAGAAACCATCCAAATTTTTCATGGAAAAATAATGAAGGTCAGCAGGTATCTCAATAATAGAAATCACCTATGGCTACTAGAAATGCTCAAGGTCCACTACCATAACAACCCCAACTATATCAATAGAAGTGGAAACAACAAGTACTGCCCCAGCAAGATCATAGGAGTGAAGATGAGTTGAGGAAGCAAGTTCTTAGTCATGAGGCCACCATTAGAAATCTGGAAATTCTAATTGGTCAGCTAGCACTTCAGTTAAATGCAAGGTAGCTGGGCACACTCCCAAACAATATGGAAGCCCCTCCCACTAAGCAGGAGTACTGCAAGGCAATCACAATCAGGAGTGGACTAGATTTGGGAAAGAATGCTGTAAGTCTTGTAACTAAGTCTCTAGGGAAATCAGTGAATGAAGAGGAAGAAGAATAACTTCGGGTGCTTTCTGCAGCAGCGAAGAAAAACACATCCACAGTAGAAACTGTCAAGCCAGCACAAGAGAGGAGATATCCCCCTCTACCTTTTCCTCAAAGAGTGAACAAGCAGGCATCTCACCCTAATTATCAAAAGTTTTTGGAATTATTTAAGAACCTCCATATCAACATTCTGCTTCTTGATGCATTCAAGCAGATGCCTACTTACAAAAAGTGGATCGAGTTCATCTCAAAGAAAAAAAGCATTAAAGACTTCGAGGTTATCCCATTGACTAGAGGATGCAGTGCAGTTTTGACCCAAGACCTCCCTCAGAAGATGAAGGATCCCAGCAGTTTCACTATTCCATGCACCATTAGAGATTAGATTTTCAAGAAGGTACTCATTGATCTGGGATCCAGCATAAATCTTATGCCATACTCCATATTTCGGAAGCTCGGATTGGGGGATATAAACTCTATATGAATTTTCCTTTGGCTTGCAGATAAGTTAGTGGCTTAACCCTAGGGGATCATAGAGAATGCATTGGTGAAGGTTGACACGTTGATTTTTCCAGTGGACTTCATTGTCATGGAGATAGAAGAAGACCATGATGTTCCATTACTCCTTGGACGCCCATTCCTGGCCACGGGAAAGATCAGTATTGATGTGGAAAAGGGGGAGTTACGGTTCAAGGTCTACAATGATGAAGTGATATTCAATGTCGATGAAGTGATATTCAATGTCTTTGAAGCTGCTAAGTAGCCCTCCACTGAAGACGATTGCTATAGGATTGATGTAATTAATGAGATTGTCACCATAAGTAGTTTAGATACTCTCATCGGAAATAACTCGAAATTAGTACAAGAATCTGAAGGGGAAGAGGCTGATATTGAACTGATTGAGCAGGTGTTATAGATACGCGTAGCAGAATCTCTTGAACTGGAGAACACACAATGGTCAAAGCTCCAATCATCTGTAGTCACACCATCGGGGTTAGAGCTCAAGCCACTCCTAGGGCACCTCAAATATGCTTATCTGCATGAAGGTGATAAGCTTCCTGTCATTATCTCTGTCTCTTTGACTATAAAATAGAAAGAACAGCTCCTAGAGGTGATCGAAAGGTATAAAGAAGCACTAGGGTGGATACTTGGCGATGTAAAAGGTATTAGTCCCTCCCTCTACCAGTACAAGATCATTCTAGAGGCGGACTTTACACCATCGAAGCTCAGAAAAGGCTTAATCCAAAGCTGAAAGAGGAAGTGCAGAAGGATGTGATCAAGTGGTTAGATGCCAGCATTATCTACCAAATCTCAGACTCTAAATGGGTAAGTCCTACCCAATGTATACCGAAGAAAGGAGGGATTACTGTTGTACCCAATGAAAACAATGAGCTGATCCAAACATGGGTAGTTATCGGTCATTAAGTCTGTATTGATTTTTAGAAACTAAACAAGACCACCATGAAGGATCATTTTCCATTACCCTTTATTGATCAGATGTTGAATAGATTGGCAGGTCATGCCTACTACTACTTTTTGGATGGTTATTCCAATTATCTTCAAATCTCTATCGCACTAGAAGATTAAGAGAAGACTACTTTTACTTGTCTATACGGTACCTTTGCTTTTTGCAGAATGCCTTTCAGACTGTAATACACCTGCTACTTTTTAGCAGTGTATGATGGCTATCTTTTCTAATATAGTTGAGCATCAAATCATAATTTTTATGGACGATTTCTCAGTCTTCGGAGACTCGTATGAGGAGTGCCTTGTACATTTGGGCAAGGCTTTGAAATGCTGCAAGGAAATGAACCTAGTGCTAAACTGGGAAAAATATCACTTTATGGTCACCGAAAGAGTAGTCCTTGGCCACAAAATCTCAAGTGATGGGCTGGAGGTCGACAAGGCCAAATTGGAAGTCATTGATAAGCTTCTCCATCCATTATCAGTTAAGGGAGTTCAGCGTTTCCTAGAACATGCTGGATTCTATAAAAGATTTATCAAGGATTTCTCCAAGATCACCAAGCTTCTCTGCAAGTTTTTGGAGAAAGATACCTCATTTGTGTTTGATGAAGAGTGCAAGTTGGCATTCAAAACTTTCAAGGAAGTACTTGTTTTTCACCGCTCATTATATCACCCGATTGGGAGCTGCCATTTGAAATCATGTGTAATGCTAGTGACTATGCAGTAGGAACTGTGCTTGGTCAGAAAAAGACCACAGGAATCATCCTATTTACTATGCCAGTCACATATTGGACGATGCTCAAGTCAACTATGCAACCACGGAAAAGGAATTATTAGCAGTGATCTTTGCTCTTGACAAGTTCCAAGCTTACCTGCTAGGAGCAAGGTTATGGTGTACACAGATCACGTAGCCATTCGCTACCTCTTCACCAAGAAGGAAGCTAAACCCAGACTCATTAGATGGATTCTCCTCCTTCAAGAGTTTGACATTAAGATCTGTGATCGCAAGAGAGCAGACAACCTAGTAGTTGATCATCTCTCGCACCTTGAAAACCCATCGGTAACATCTTTCTTACCCATTAATGAATTTTTCCCTGATGAACAACTGTATGCGTTAGATGTGATTTCTATCCCATGGTATGCTGACTTTGTTAACTACCTTATGAGTAACATTATGCCCCTAACATGTTTTCTGACTAGAAGAAAAGATTTTTACATGATGTCAGGTTCTATGTGTGGAATGAACCCTATTTATTCAAGCAAGGGAAAGATCAATTGTTGAGATGGTATGTACCTCAGGAAGAGCAAGATGTCATCCTCCATCATTGCCATAACTCATCTTATGGAGACCACTTTGTTGGCGAGTGCACTGCTGCCAAGGTGCTACAAAATGGCTTTTACTAGCCCTCTCTATTCAAGGATACCAAAATTTGTAAAGAGGTATGAACGCTATCAACGGACAGGAAACATATCCCATCATCATAAAATGCCCCAGTATGGAATCATGGGTGTTTGGGGAATAGACTTCATGGGACCGTTCTCACCTTCTGAATGCAACCTCTATATACTCTTAGCAGTAGACTATATCTCTAAATGGATTGAAGCCATGGCTCTACCAACGAATGATACAAAGGTAGTCATTAAGTTCTTGCAGAAAAACATTTTTAGCCATTTTGAAATTCCCAAGATTCTTATCAACAACAGAGGCAAGCACTTCTACAATAATTTGCTAGCAAATGTATTGACCAAGTACGGAGTCACTCACAAGATCGCCATAGCCTACTATCCCCAAACCAGTGGCTAGGTCGAAGTCTCAAATTGGGAGATCAAAAAAGTCTTAGAGGTCACCGTTAACCCGTCGCAGAAAGATTAGTCTAGCAAACTAGACGATGCACTATGGGCATACAGGATGGCATATAAAACCCCCATCGGGATGTCACCATACTAGCTGGTATATGGGAAAGTGTGTAACTTGCCAATCGAGCTTGAGCACAAGGCATACTGGGCACTACGCTGGTTAAACCTAAACCTTGACAAGGCTGGCAAAAGAAGAATGCTGCAACTCAAGAAGTTGGAAGAATTTCACTTAGGTGCATACGAGAATGCAAAGCTTCACAAGAAGAAGACCAAGAAGTGGCACGATAAAAAGATCATCCACCGCGAGTTTCAAGCTGGATAGTAGGTACTTCTATATTACTCATGTCTTAAACTTTTTCTAGGAAAACTCAAATCCAGGTAGACTAGACCATACACAATCATTGCTGTTTCACCTCATGGTATAATCCAGATTCGTAACTCGGACACAAATGAAGAATTCAAGGTAAATGGACAATACTTGAAGATATACTTGGGTGATCAATTCGATGCACAAGAGTCATATACGAACCTTGCAGATCCAGACCCTCGGTAAGGTTTTACCAATATCAAGCTAATGACAATAACTTAGAACTACCTCTCCTCTCTCTCTTGTTTTGTTAAAAATAGTGTCACTTGTCCGAGTTTCCCTAAGTTTGTGGATTTCTAAGAGAATACATATAGTGTCATCCTCAAAAAATATGTGTCATTTTAGTGTCAATGTTTTGCAGGCTAAACAGGTTAATCGAAAGTACGATGCCCAGATCGATAGAAAAAGATTGGTCTTAGTAGAGCCAGCATTCGATGGCCTCCCCCAGCATTCGCTGGCTTTCCCCAATGTACGCTGGGGGTATCACAGACCCCAGACCAGTGTTCACTAGGGGGGTTAATTTTTACCCTAAATAGCCCGACAACCCCTCTTTTTTTCCCCGCTCCCATTTTTCCCTAAATCCAAACCACAATCCTCCTCCTCCAAAATCCCTTACCACCCTACATAAGCACCATGCTTTGGTCAACCATCACTAGCCACCGCTTTGCCCCACAACCTCTACTACCACCGTGTCTCAACCGACCACCGCGAGCCACCATCAGAAATTTCACCCTAACTTTTTTGTCTTTTGTAGATTCTGGCCAAATTGCTTAACACCGTCATAAACTGTCAACTGAGCTTTACTCCCCTCGACAAAGTCTCTCTAACAAGCTCACTACTATTGTTGACCACTATTGCTGACTCACTATGGCACCTAAGGCTCCAGCCCCTCACAATGCCAACACCTTAAAATGCTAACACACGACTCCAACCTCATCCCCAGACCCCAGTTCTTAACCTTGGCATCCTAGTGATATATCAGAAAGGTATGGCGCACCCTTTCCAATATTCTATGAATAGGAAGGCGATAGGTATGCAAAATTTAAATTCTGCTCTATCTTTGGTCATTGGATAATTGATTGGAAATACATGCAGATGTTTGACATTGAGCATGAGTTGTGCGAGGCACTAGAGTTTGTTGGATGGATGCTGATTGATGGTTTAGTTGTTGACATTAACCCCCAAATCGTGTTAGAATTTTACTACACGGTCATTATCAAACATGACTATTCCCACTTCACAGCATGCCTTTATGGTACATCTGTCACCGTAGTCAGAGCACTACTCACTCAATTACTAGGCCTCAAGGAAGGGGTAAGCAACTAGACTTTAATTCCAAGGATGCTGTCTATAGTGCCTGGCAAAGCCTATCTGGGTTCCCTCATTTTAAGGCATAATCACCGGCCATCCTTATCAAAAGCTTGCATTTTAGCATTTTACATTGCTTCATGAGTCATAGCTTTAGCGGTCAACATCAAGATAGTTGGGTCACAAGGAGTCAATTATATGCACTATACTGTATTCTGAATAGGAAGTCATTCAGTATATTTGTATTAATTTATAATGTCATATCTCGTACATTTCAATTAAAGAAACCCCAGAATATTGGCCTTGGCACTCTTATCTATGCTTTGGTGGCTCAGTTTCTTCCAGATCATGATGCTCCTATTAAGAAAGTCTTAAAAGGTATGATCGATCGTGACTGACTGGTGGCTTGGCATTTGGTCTCCAAGATCGAAAAGCATGGCATCACCTCTTATGCAGTCAATAAGTGGAAGGACCATAAGGTCGTTCAGGATCGACTTTGCACAAACAATCACATTCTAATGCTGAAGTAACAGGAAGACATCAATGACCTGTCTGAGCAAATTGGTGACTTGGAAACCCAGGTGAACACCTTGATAGAATACATCGATGACTTGAGGGTCCACATCGAGACCTTGGCCAATGATCAAGTTGAGCGCTGGGAGCAGTATCATGCTGACCAAGAAGACCTTCAAGACCGGATTACAGCCTGTGATACCTCCGATGTAGCCAACTGGGCTTGGCTCCACTAGTAGTTTGGATTACCTCCTCCACCACACCAGTGATCCCAGGCTTCCTCTATCCTTTCTCCTTTTCTTTTTCCTTGTTTGTCATTTTTGTTTGTATATCTATTACCCTTACATATTGAGGACAATGTGTTCGCTAAGTGTGGGGGTACACTCTGTCATATATGTGATGTTCTTTTGGTTTGTTTTTGTCATTCTTTAGTGTTTTGTTTACTTTCTTATGTTGACATACGCATGTGATCGAGTCTGTTGTGCATGTGGCATGTATTTTTGGGTGAAGTGTTCGAGTCTTTTGCGACTGATGAACTCCCCTCCAAACTTGTGAACTTAGAACAATAGCCAAATCTTATTTCTTAGTGTCACGATCCAAATTCAGGATCGCTGACCGGTGCTAGACTATGCTTACATACTTTACAAATATCATAATCTAGCAAGCC
>SOPF01016943.1:0-11783 GCA_012979155.1 Hypericum perforatum
AAAAAAAAAACTGATCAATAGTAAGATAATTAAATATAAAAAGGCTGGTCACGGAGACTTGTGTCTTGAGCAAAGAGACCATACATTGAACTCCTGGCAAGACCAAGTTCACAAAAAAATATATTAGATTAAATATTTTGATTTATAGTGCCTCATATCTTTGTCATAATTATACTCATTAATTCATGTTTGATTCTAAAAAAATTTAATGATGGCGAAGATTTTCAAATAATTATTAACACTGATATGTTTACAAAGTTTAAATTAAAATTTTCTTTATTAAATTAGAATAAGCATTTGAAGTGATTAAACTTTTAGATTAACTAGTAATATTGTAATTGAAAACAAAATTCACGAGTCAAACATAAATAACGTAACAATATTCAATTTTGAAAAGAATAATTTTTTTATTCACTTCTGATATCGATTAATCAATTTAAATCTTTCTAAATATAAAATGACGAAATTGGATAAATTTAAAATTCACCAAAACCTATTGTTATATTACGTCCAAGAGAATAAATTGGAAACTCCAAGAGCATAGGAAACCGTGTGAGTGGAGGTTTTTGTATTCTCCCACAACATGCCCTTGCAATATCTATGACTGGCCAAGAGTTTCAACATCACCTTTTTCTTTCTTTTATAAATAAACCAGACAGAGAAAATAAAATTAAGATAAAAGGAAAAGGAAAGGAAAAGCACAATATTATAGTAAAACCCCACTCACACTGGTCCAAAATTATTGCAAATACAATCTCAATGTCTTTATATATGACCCATCATGTCCCCTCATACCATATATCCGCCCTCTATACCTTTGTTGTAGTTTCTCTATCCCTGCAAACAATATAACCTCTCATTATATGTCATCACTATTCATTCATACCTAATGTTCTTGTTGATCTCTGATCACTTCTAGCAGGCTGCCGGTAATACCGGCAGTCGCCATAAGAGCAGAGATGGAGAGTCCTGGTGGCGGAAGAGCGGGGCAGAAGGGTCTTTTGGTAAATATGGTTGAGAGAATACAAAAGAACACAAACACATGGCTTTGCAATTCCACTCTCCCTAGGTTCTAGCCCTCCTTAACTTTTACTAGTATAACTAGTGAAAAAAGAGAGAGTGCAAAACTGGAAGAGCGGCATTATTGCACTGCGGGGAATTGAGGGTACCGGTCCGATTTACCTTTTAACTAACTTAGTCCTAATTTACCTACCTTGTTTAAATGTTCAGTAACTACTACTTCCCTTTTTCATTGTGTTTCCTCGAGTGGTTTCTTGTTTCTTGCTTCTTGGTTTTGAGTTTAGTAAAATATAAATCATGGGATGTAAGAGATGCATACTAGGCAGCTAGTACTAGTCGTAGCGAGTTTGGTTTTTATTAGTTTTCGAACAAAAAGCTGCTGGGCATGCATCGCTTACACCTATCATGTAATACTTTTCTTATCTTATTGAATGGATATTATGAAAAAAAAATCAGTCGCCTACTTTGCTTTGTAATTTTGGTTTGTTGCATCTAATTCGTGCTTTTCGTTTTGTGTATGTTGTATCGCGAGATAGCTCTTCCACTTCTAACTGTAATGCAGAATTAGTAGCAATCCATAAACACAGGATAAGTAGTATTATCATCAAACGTTGCACGGTCAATTTAAATTATACCTTTCCAGATTTCGGAATTAACTCTTGATGTTAATAACTATGATGTAGATGTAGCCCTTGAGAAAAATAAGATACCTTTTTAGATACAAGGAATTTCGTGCAAAATACAAAAGTATTAGAATTTGGTAAGTTTTGTCATCTTTTGACTTTTAATCATTTTAATCTAGATTAGATCTTACAACTAGAAAAAAAATTAATTAATCTATTCAGATACGATATGATTATTTTATATAAAAAACAATGTATATCCATTGCTTAAAAGTTAGACTCCAACCATAAGCTTAATAAAGCAGACCCTAGCGGAAACATGGAGAGCATATGAGTGTTTATGTAATATTCCATGCAATCTTGATCATCTTCAACTTTATTGTTTTTTTTTCTCCTTCTTTTGGTGTCTTTAGTTTGTGATCTCTTTATTTACAAAGCAAGACAGTGTTAACTTTGGGCCGTTGCCAGTTTGCCCTTTGCATAAAAGTAACGGCACGGCAGCCGGCAATACTACAAAATAAAACTCGATATAAATTATCATGTTATACATGGTTTAGATCTGAATAACAAGTATTGTAAGTGTCTTATTATGAAGTTATTCATACCGAAATTTTCAAAGAATAACGAAAACCCTTGTTAAAGTTGAGAGTTCTCTCGATGACCAGTTAAAATTGATGCCCCTTTTAATAAAGAGAAGAATAAAGCACGAAAACCTGTTGGCTTTATGGGCTTTCCCGAAGATAATTAACTCAAGAAACGGTCATATATACACTTTGACTGTACTTTCCCTCTCGTATTTTCTCAAGAAATGACGATTGTTGGTTCATTTTTCGATGGTCTCTAGAGTATTGATATCCAGCGTTAAACATTGTACTTGTTTATAATAACCTCAAATAAAGGAGTTCACGGCTGTTGTATTCATAGAATCTTCATATTCAACAAAAATGGGATGAGAAAAATCGGGTGAGATCAACAGTTTCAAGCGGAATCGGCCATGTCTATTGCCATGTTACACAAAGAACAGTTTCACGCATCCGCATTTGCCGGCGAAAAGACCATTAGGCTTTAAACAAGATACATAAAAGACATATTATGGGGATCTAAATTGAATGATATTGATAAACAAAGTAAGTAATTTTTATAAACGAAATTGCCGGAAAAAATAATTAGACGTGTTTTCTAATTTTACGCTTTCTTATTATCTTTACGCATACCTGAATGCTCGTGCAAATGAAACAATATCTAATAAGTGAATTGTGAAGGAATGCATCACATTGACATAGAGTACAACGTAGCTTTAAATAATATTGTTCATCCCAAATGAAATAATTATAAGAACATGCACAAAGTGTTATCTTCTCGAGTTGCATTGTTGGCGAGTTCGTATTACTGAATAGCTTTAGACGAGGTGTGATCAAACTTCTCCGTCCCAGAACTCGTCAAGCGACTCGTATGGGCCTCTTCCGGGAAAAATAAATGGACCACCGGTGCATCCTCTACCTTGTGGAAGCTCAGTTATCTTGCCCAAATCGTCGAGACTCAGCTCCCAGTCAAATATGTCGAGATTTTTAATCATCCTGTCTTTGTTGAAGCTCTTCACGATCACACTCACCCCTTGCTCATATGCCCATCTAAGACATATCTGCATATATATATTTGGAGTTTTACCATTTGAAAATTCATGTCTCATTTAAGTTTGAAATATTTAAAAAGTTGGTATTTTGTTATCAAGTAATTCGAAGAAAAAAATGATGATCAGAGCTCAAATATTTTTTCGGACAAATTTCACTTCGATTTATATTTGTCAATTGTTATTTTGTATAAATATATTTTGTGCCTTCCAAATATATATTTTGGTCAAAATTATATGGTATATAAACATTTACTTATGCGATTAATCAATCTCAAGTGCAACTTTTAAGGATGACAGGATTCTCCAGTACTTGTTTTATAAACTTATGAGCATTACAATTAGTGCTTACAGAACTATAGAAAAGACACAATTGAGTGAGCTTCAGTTTAACTCTGAATATCTACTAAAAATAATAATAATAATTAGCACGCAACAATTATGTAGACCCGTCACTTCAAACGTTTTTGCCAAAACATAAGAAGAAATAAGTATAAGAAAAACAATTACCTGGGCTAGACTTTTGCCTTTGTTATGGGCAATCTCTCGAAGCACCTTATTCTCCATGACAACATTTGAACCCCAAGGTGTCCCCGAGGCTCCCAGTGGAGAGTAGCCACTCACGTGTACATGATTTTGCTTACAAAATTCTCTCAGCTTCTTTTGTTGACACACAGGATTTATCTCCAACTTACCACCACAGAATATATACGTAATAAGAAAATCATATAAACTAATGAATATCCGTGTACCAAATGTTTCAATGATAATAAACAAATATCGAATATCTACGGAGAGTATAAGGTCTTCATATTGCTTGTTGAATGATGTCAATCTATCAACTTATTATTTTAATATCTTGAGTTACCAAATGGCATTGCAATACAAGATAACTATGACTTGCCGGAGATTCAGGTTTCGATCTCTGACAAATTATAATCTAGGTGTATTTACTTTTTAAATAACATAATAGCTTGAGTTCGACAAAAAAAATTTAACATGGTATGAAGTGAGAATCGTTGCTCACGATTATCATATCATGACAAGTTGTCGAGATTGAAACATATGTCAAAATTAATCCGATAAATTTTATTTGATAAAGTATGTTGAGATTACTTGATTAACAGCCGGAGGTATTTTGGAGCTAGAAAGCACAAGCTGGAGCTTCTTGGAAGAGAAGTTGCTAACTCCAATTGATTTGGCCAATCCTTGTTCTTGACATTTCTCCATGGCTTCCCACACTCCCTTGAAATCCATAGGAACAATATCCTCCTTATCCAGATCAGTATACTTCATTGGCCCTGGCTTGATGCTCACAGGCCAATGGATTAGGTACAAATCCACGTACTCCATCCCCAGATTCCTGCCAATGACGAGGAGTTAATAGATTTATTTGTAAATTTTCCATACATACTTTGTTTAAAGCAAATAAAATAATGCTTTTTTAAATTGAAAATATGTGTTCTTGTTGAATCAAATTAATCAGCTCAAATTTGGTTTTTTATTTTTTTTTTAGATTTTTCAGTTGACAAAGGGTGACAAATTTGTAAAAATTATATTTTTTTTTTCCTTCTAAGTAAATAACATAAGGAGCTTAGCGATGTCTCTGGCTACAACCTACTATACATGGAATTATCACATTTGGGAAGAGCAGAACAACCGTAAATGGATACTTTGTACAGATTAGTTAAACTATTAATAAAATAGCGTGACTTATGAAAAAAAAAAATCATATCCCGTATACCTTGGTTGTAGAGACCCTACATCCCAAGTACTTATGCTTAGCTTGAATCAAATATAACAACCAGCCCAATGAGTATTTAAATACTACGTGGTTATACTTATATTTATTGTAAAAAAATGTTCGATCAATATGAAACAATAATTTGGCGTGGGTTCAGTTATCCGTCTTTGATTACTCGACTTATGAATTTGTAAAGTCGGAATTCATAATAGTGGTGGCGAATTAGCCTCTTTGGTTTCTTGTTTAGGCCTTGATAATCTCGATTAGATTTTTTTTTTTGCACCTCCTTTCGTCTGTTCCAAAAAAAAATATATATATAAAATACGTGTATATATTGGAGGCCTTACTTGAGGGAGTTTTGGAGGGCAGGGAGGACGCGATGACGATGAGCATCGGTGCACCATAGCTTAGTGGTGATGAAGAGCTCATCCCTGGACTCGACGAGCCCCGTCCTCGAAGCTTCGGCTATGGCGTCACCAAGAGGCACCTCGCTCCCGTAAAAAGCTGCAGAATCAAAGTGCCTATAGCCCAATTCGATGGCATGGAGAACTGCTTCCTTTATGGTCTCGTGGCTACTAAAGGGATAGGTCGCTGTTCCAAGTCCAATTAGTGGTATTGGTTTGTCGTTGGCTGGAGGATTGAGCTTGCCCACTGGGACGACGACGTTGTTTGCCATTTGTATATTTTGTTTTTGGGTTTCTTTCTTTGTGGTGGTCGTGTAAGATTGATTATATAGACATTAAATGATAAGTATTTGGCTTGTTTGGTGTTTTTTATATTCTCTATGTGGGTGTTTTGACACCTCTTTAGATGCTCAGTGCAAAAAAAAAAGGAGAAATCTGGTTTTGGTTGTATTGGTTAGGAAGTTAGATTTGTTTTCTATCTTGTAGCGTACTATTTAGATAGATGCTTATCTTACTTTGTAAGAGATGTAATTACTGTGCTGTAACTATTTTTGGAGTTCTTTTAGGAGTAATATAATTTACTCAAAACAAAATGATAAGTAAAAGTGTACCAAAATTTGTTGATGAAGAGAAATTACATGATAACCGTCCACACGGTCACAATGCTCGTCATCATCATAGCTTGATATTTTCTCTTTATTGACACCCTCTCATGGTTAGTATTTTTGTTTTTCATTGTCTCTTTCCAGTGGGTTCACATTTGACCCAGTTTTTTTTATGCTACTTACATTTCGTGCTTCTGAAAAAAAAAAGTTTGTCATTAACTCATTTAATGAGTCGTTTCTATATTAAAAAAATTTGAATATGCGTTGGACCTTCCATTGATCAAATCTAAAATTTTCAAGTTTTTTATTTATTAAATTGTTATCTTTTGTACTAGAAAAATGAACAGTTTTCATATTTGATTTTATAGATAGTTGATTAGTATAACTAGTGAACAAGAGAGAGAAGGCAGGACTAGATGAGCGACGTTATTGCACTCCAAGGAATAGAGTACCGGTCCGATTTACCTTTTAACTAACTTAGTCCTAATTTACCTTGTTTAAATGTCTATTTCTACTTCTTCCTTTTTAGTTTTTTCATTGTGTTTCCTCGAGTGGTTGCTTGCTTTTTGGTTTGTGTTTAGTAATATAAAGCATGTGATGTAAGAGATGCATACTAGGCAGCTACTAGTAGCGAGTTTATGAGTTTCGAACGTAAAGCTACTGGGCATGCATGGGTTACACCTATCATGTAATATTTTTTCTTATCTTATTGAATGGATATTATGAATTCAGTTGCCTCCTTTACTTTGTAATTTTGGTTTGCTGCATCTAGTTCTTGCTTTTCGTTTTGTGAATGTTGTATCGCGAGATGACTCTTTCGAGAATATTTAGAATTCGATTATGTCAAATTTGACCATAATCTTATTTATTCCTCCACTTCTAACTATAATGCAGAACTAGTAGCAATCCATAAACATAGGATAAGTAGTATTATCATCAAACGTGACACAGTCAATTTACATAATACCTTTTCTAGATTTTGGAATAATTCTTGTTTTGTGTATGTTGTTTTGCGGAATGACTAGTAACAATATCAACAAAAATGATTGTGTTAAATTCAACTGTTTGCTATATTGGGCCAACTATTTGCAGTAATCTGATTAAATCCTCCACTTCTAACTTTCTAATGTAGAATTAGTAGTAATCCATAAACATAGAATCGGTAATATTATCATCGAACATGACGCGGTGCATAAAATTATACCCTTGTCAGATTTTGCTGTTAGTTCTCTATTTTAATACTATAAAGCAGGTGTAAGTCACAGAGCAGGCGAGCAGAGATGAAAGCACCAGTAGCCATTGAATCCGTGCAAAATAGATGTTTTAAAATTCGATTAAAAAAAATCAGCGAGTTTTACCATCTTTTGATTTTGATCATTTAAACCTAGATTAATATTACAAACTGGTCTGAATTAATTAACATAATGATTTTTAAGATACTGATTATTTCGACAAAAAATTAGGATACCAATATATATCCAATGCTCAAAAGTCATACTTTAACCATACCCTTAATAAAGCCAACCCTAGCGAAATCGTGGAGAGTATAGCAGCATGTATGTATATTACATGCCATCTTGATCCTCACCAACATTATTGTCTTATTGTCTTATTACATTGTGTTTATAATAACCTCAAATAAACAAGTTCATGGTCGTCGTATTCATAAAACTCTTCATATTCAACGGGAATCATGTCAGGTCAACAGTTTCAAGCGGAATCGGTCATGTCTATTACCACGTTACCCGATACAATTAACAAATAGAAACATTTCTTATGTTCAACGTACTTTCTTTTAATAAGTAAATTGTTATATTTCATCGATTTTATCACCAAAATAACAGCCAAGAGCCTTTGGAACATCTAAAAAGACATGATAATCCACCAAATTATTCTGGTTTTGCCCTTGTTTGGTGTATTCCCGTGTCTTGAGTTAACATCCTAATAAGTACAAATTTGGAATGCGCGGTAAAACCCTTGGTGTTAACTTAACCAATAGTTACTATTGTCACTCTTGGTAAAGGAATGGAATGAGAATCCATCCGATTAATAGGTTACTCTAATTTTATCAAAAAAAAAAAATATTAAATATGAATTTTAAATTAATATACTGTTATCACTTAGCAGAGAATAGATTAGTTTGAACCAAGAAAAGTCGGGTAATTAATATGTCAATCTCCATATTAGTCCATACATTTTTGGAAAATCTCTTTATCAAAGTCAAGCAATGTGAAGTATTATATTGAGAGCAGTTCTAACAATTATTTTTTTACGTTCCTAAATATTAAAAAAAATCAAGTCAGTTACCGCTCAAACCAACTAGTATTTCATATTTTCCGCCAGCAAACATGAAGCCCAAGAATTCGATCTACATGGGCCGGCGTAAATAATGTGACCATTAAAACAGCCTAACAATTAAGTCCCTCGTCTAAGGTCCAGATCTTCCTCCAAGTCCAGCTCGGTCCAAGATAACACTGACATCGTTTTGCTACTATATTTGATCTTAAGTTTCTAAAAAACTAGATAAATTGTTTCATATATTTGCCTGAAAGATAAAATTACTCCAAAAAACTTAAACATCCTACAACCTACAGTAACGAGAAAATATTATCATTGCCTTTTAGTTTAGATGTCATTGTCTTCTAAACGAAGGCTCTGGATATTGCATAAAATTGATAATGTCTTCGGTCATTGTCATGACAATGTATTCTTTATTAATGGGCTACAAAGATTAGGTCATTCCTTTTAATGGTCAAATTTTAGACTAACTGATCCCAATTCGACAGAATTGCTTCTGGTAGTCAAACAATTTTATTTGGTTTTTAAAAAAAGTTTTTACTTGGTAGATCAAGTTATCAGATATGAAAATAAAGTCTGTTTGAAACCAAAAGCAAAACTCTCAAGTCAGCCCTCCCACCACAATCAGCATGGCAATCAATAAGCAGGTCTCATAAATCACAGCAATTGGGCACACTCATGGCATCCGCATTTGCTGGCGAAAAGGTCATTTCGGCGGCCCGATCCCGTGACTGGAAAAATAGCAGAGGAGCAACTCGCTCCTTCGGCATTACGCCAAATATCGACCCTTGGCAGAAAGACTGCTATCAACAAGAGAAGGGCGGAGAAGATGTGTTGCTTCCAGAACAAGTATCTATGAGGAGAATTCTACAGGTTTGCAACCTCCAAGTGAAGCAGGTTCCTCAAGACGCTGATATACCATCTCTCTTAAGTAATTCCTGGGGGAAAGTAGATACCAACGTCAATTCAGTTTAGCAATCGAACAAATGATGCCTCAACAGCTTAAATATCAGATATTGGTCGCATGCAATCGTACCAATTTGGTGGCATCGACTGACACTCGCTGCCTTTCCTTTTTGTCACGCCGACACTCCCCACACCAACTAGAGCAATCTTTTTTATATTTCTTCAACTCTCGGAAGACTGAGCTGTGAGAGTGATTAATTGAGGAAGTTAAGACAACAAAGCACTGGTCTGCTTAAACTTAGTCATGCTAGCACGCCCCTAAAGATACAAGTGCATGCTACATTCTAGACATAGTAGATAATTGGGCATCACCGTGGAGCTAGTTTTGTTAGAATTAGGTGAGAACAGTTCACTGCCATTGTGCACTGGATTAAAATGCGACTATGAGTAAGAAAGATGGAAAGAGCCACCTTCTACACCACAGCAGTAAGTTGACCCGACGACCGGAAGTCGTAGCTCTAGCACCATGCCGGTGACGACCACAATGTAGAACTGCACGACCTGGTACATGGCTATAATCCAGAACCTCCTGAAAACATCCGGTAAGCAGAATTGTCAATTAGAATAGCCACGAGGTATATTTACATATTGTTCTACAGTAATGTTTTTAACCCATAATAGCATGTTGTAAGAGACCAAATTATTCAAATTTTGCCCACATCGCTGGGAGACAAGGATAAGTAATTCTCTAAGTTTAAACTAACAAAATAATTTGATATCATTAACTTGGATGTAACCTATTGCGCATCACTAGATTAAGCAGTCAGTAAAGTAAAGCATATTGATACATTATTTATGATAGAATAACTAATCAAGCCTGGCAAGGCAGTAGAAAAAACTAAGACGATGTTCTTAAGGACCAAAGAGATGTCCAATACTAGCATACCTCTGGTTGGGTTTCACTACTCAAATGTTTATCACATCGAACACCACGAAAGAAGAGTTCACCACCAGAAAATTGATTGCCCAAGCAAACATTTAATGTCACTTCAGAGTCATCCACATGGACACCTATAACAGAAAGGCAGTTACGATAACCACAAATGATTGAAAAAGTTGGAGACTGAAAGACCAAAAATATGAAGAAGAAGATGAATGACCAAACTAGCGATCTCCTAGCATGAAATTCAACAAAACCTGTAATGCCAATAGACAAGGAACTTTACTTGGAAAACAGAACAGAATAGGATTGATGTAACAATTAACAAACAGAATACACGCTAAAATATACGTATGAAAGACTAGATGTACAATGTGTGGAATATTATCTTAAATCAGGCAACCTTAGACTGGAAGTTACAAGAACAAAGATTTGGTTTCAGTAACTATTTCAGTGTGCCACAGTTATATGAGAGGAGGCAGTTCAAGTAAGCACCTACCAAGCTCCACATCCCGGTCAGTTCCATATTCAACAACAAAACCATGATGTGAATCCAAAGTCAATCCACCAACTTCAGAAAAGAGAACTGCAAGAGAAATTAAGCATATGATGCTGGCACCTGCTACAACTCAACAAAAGAGAGAAAAAGTTCCTGACTTAAGAAGCACAATACCTTTAGCCATGGGGCTTACATAATCATTGACCAACTTATTAAGCATGTTTTCTAAGCCAAAGTCATCAAGAACGGCGCCATATTTGTTCATTGTGTTTGGACGCATGTACAGGAATCTTGTACTATGGGCCCACTTCTCAAAGTTCTCCACCTATGTGACTAGAACCTGGTAAGAAACCATGCGAACTAAAGCGCATGCAGAAAGGGTAGCATCCATATAACTCTAACAACAACAAAAATTGTACCTCGGATATCAGCATCTCACAGAAACTTGACTGAAGCATATCAAACGAATAAACTCCTGGTTTTGGCTCAACTAAGATACTTCTTATACTTTGCTCTCCATTTCCGTTGATTGCTCTGAGAAACGAAGGCAGAAAGAAATTCGAAGGAGACATCGTATACAGCGACTTGTGAAGAGGCTGCCACAAGAAAGAAATTCCACAAAACTCAAAAATATCCCAAAATTTACTAAAAAGGGAAAGTGGCCTTTGTAGGTGACAAATTCAATTTCCCAAACACAAGTACCCCGACAACAGTTTGACATGAAAACAATACCTGATAGTTGGACATAATCCTCTGTCTGTACTCTCTGTGCTTTTCTACCTGTTTGGTTGAAAAAAGAAGTAGAAAGATTAGGCGACTCCAACATCTATAAATCAAAACAAGCACAGTAAGATCGAACAATAATACTTCTCACGCAGTTAGGTCAAACGAACTTAAACACTCCCTAGATGCATAACTCACAGACCACGAGCATAAAAAACTGCGAGAACGGTTAACTTAGAGGTTCAGAAAGCTGCACTGTCACGTGTAGGAGAAAAATGACAGGTTCTCCAACGCGCTAGGTCAACGGACATCAACTAAATTGCCTCTAGCCTACTACCTACAATTAGGTTATCTCTGATCCTCTCTTTTAATTTTGATGCTAGTAACGGCG